>JBCEWE010000258.1:335451-532951 GCA_039877035.1 Silurus lanzhouensis
GGATGATGGTATTGAATGCTAAGCTGAAGTCAACAAGCAGCATTCTGACTTATGTGTACTTTGTGTCCAGATGTGAGAAGACAGAGTGCAGGGTGAAGGAGATAGGGTCAGTATCTAGATGTTTAGAACAGAATTCAAATTGAAATAGGTCCAGTGACGTGGGCAGAGTGGAGTGAATGTGCATCTTGACTCAAAGCACTTCATTATGAACCCCCCGATAATCATTGAGACACCTCATTGTTGACTTCTTCGGCACTGGGATGAAAGTGGTCTTTTTGAAGCTTGCAGGGACCACAGCCTGGCTCAGGGAGAGCTAAAAATGTTTGGGAGGACACCTGCCAGCTTGTCAGCACAGTCCCTGAGCACTCTCCCTGGTATATTATCCAGGCCTGCAACTTTCTATGAGTTGACTATAGATAGCATCCTCCTCATGTCGGCTGAGCAGTCAAAGCACCTTCTCCTTAGGGGTGAACGTATACTTGCATGCATGTGTGTTGTTCAGAGCTTCAAATTGTGCGTAGAAGTCATTTAACATGTCAGGGAGATGGGAATCACTGTCACGTTGTTGGCTTGTAATGACTATCTTTAAGTGACAACTGAAGACCTACCTCTTCCTGAAACACTTAAATTAGCACTTTCCAAGTTTGTAGAATTCTAGGGTTATATTTATATGAAGTGTGTAATCTGGTGTACAGTGTAAATTTATTCATTACCAGAGACTCAAAGCACTTTTGTACGTCGCTCTGGATAAGGACGTCTGCTAAATGCTGCAAATGTAAATGTATTGTGATTTTGTAGTCAGTTAGGGTCTGAATGCCCTGCCACATAAATCTGGGGTCCTTAGTAGCACAGAAATGATTGTTAATTTTCTGTGCACACTAGTGTTTTGCTTTCTTGATAGCTTTAGAAAGCTAAACCCTTGCTGACCTGAGTAGTCCTTCTACCCCCAACTTGAAGGCAGCGTCTCTCTGATTGAGCACAGGTATGGATCTGTGCCTGGTTGTTTTTTTCCCCAC
Organism: Silurus lanzhouensis; assembly: GCA_039877035.1. Classification (NCBI taxonomy): domain Eukaryota; kingdom Metazoa; phylum Chordata; class Actinopteri; order Siluriformes; family Siluridae; genus Silurus; species Silurus lanzhouensis. The sequence continues at coordinate 336,468 of JBCEWE010000258.1, forward strand.
AGTGACATCCTCAATGTCTCTATGTACCCAGTCACAGATTTAGTGTATTTGTGCAGACAGATGTGCTAGTCATAGGTGACAGCTGCCCTGAACATTTTCCAGTCCGTGCACTCAAAACAGACGACCTGTAGGTTTGAAGTGGCTCTTTCTCGCCATGTTCTGGCATAGAGTGCTTAATCAATGGTCTGTATTCTGGGAGTCAAAGCATGCAGAAGTGGTCTGATTGTCGTAGGTGGGGGTGAGGGATGGCTTTGTGTGAATCCCTGATGTTTGTGTAGAAGTCCAGTATGTTGTTTCCTTTTGTGGAAAAGTTCATATATATATATATATATATATATATATATATAAAATATGTGATAAACAATACCCATGATGTATTTCTGCATTGATTGTTAAATAACTGGTGTGGTTTGGGACATGTCTAAATTGGACTGATGATGGTGTTTATATATAGGTTGTAATTTGGGACACACCCAGAGTGACCTGATGACATTCAATTCAATTCGATTCATTTTTATTTCTATTGCGCTTTTAACAATGAACATTGTCTCAAAGCAGCTTTACACAGATAATGTGGTGATAAAAATTAAGATGTTTTTTATAAGTGTAAGTTTGTCCCCGATGAACAAGCCGGTGGCGACTGTGGTGAAGGAAAAACTCCCCAAGATGGCATAAGAAGGAAACCTTGAGAGGAACCAGACCCAAGAGGGAACCCATCCTCATCTGGATTGCACCAAATGTCTATTTATAGCAGATATACAATGTTGCGGGGTACAGTGATGATGATCAGAAGCGAACTGTAGTTCTGAGTCAGTGTAGGAGACTGTTGACATTAACTACAGTCCAAATCCATCCTCAAAGCTCCTGTTCTTACTCCGGAATTTCATGGAACCACCCAAGGCGTTGATGAGAAACTGTTCCAAGCTGCACAGAGTGGCCTCCAGTCGAAGAGAACACTATCCAGAGGCAGGCCTGGATGAAGTGGGAAGATCCACAGAGGGGAGAGGGGCAGGAATGTTGTATGAAAGTTAATGTCACTGTGCAGTTTGGACTCTGGCAAGACTCGCTATGGCAGCATAGCTAAAAGGGAGAACCAGAAGGTAACACCGATATGGGGATCTCTGGGATAAGAGACGACCCACCACACCACCATCAACAAACCTGAGTAAACGTGTAAGAGTGAGGAGATGACAGCATCCAAATATCCCAGTTCACCAAACACTCTACATCCATGTTCCCTCCAGATCTGAGCCTTTACCTAAAAAAAAAAAATCTACTGATCAAAGGCTTGACTGAATAAATATGTGTTCAGCCTCGACTTGAACACTGAGACTGTGTCTAAATCCCGAACAAAGATTGGAAGGTTGTTCCATTACTGTGGGGTTTATAAGAGAAAGTGACCACAGTGACCTGATAATGATATTTGTAAGAATGCGATATGGTTTGGGACACACCCACAGTGACATCATCATTTATGAATCACTCATATGACTCAGATGACATTTTTGAGAACAGGATGTGGTTTAAGACACACCCAGAGTGAACTGATGGTGTTTATGAGAAAGGGGTGTGATTTGGGACACGCCCACAGTGAACTGATGAAGTTTTTGACAATTGGATGTGGTTTTGGACACGCCCACAGTAAACTGATGTGCCTTTCCAGGTTTCAGAGTGGTTTAGCAGTAGAGAGGTGCACTGAAGAATGAAACAGGAGGGAGCAGCTGTAGCATGAACTGATGAATGCTCTGTCAGATAAAAGAACATCAGAATGACCTCATTAAATTTTGTTTAAATCTCACTCACTGCTTCGATGAAGAGGGATGAAGGCTTGCAGAGAAGCCAGGACTCTACATGGTGCTGAATATTCCACACAACGGATTGTCTAAAAATCGACCACGCTTCATTTCCTCCATTGTTACAGTGAATGGAGTATTTCTTTTTATGTTCTGTACTGTACAGCTCTGTATGAATCTGGGGTCTGATTTGGGCCTCTGTCTCTCTCTGTCTCGATCAAAAAGCCTAATGCACCAATCAGCATTCATCACAGAGCTCACCTGAAAGAGGCGTCGTGTTAGAACATGTTCCCATGGCAACCCCACGACCTTCAGACCAACAGATAAAAGGTCTGAAAATAGCATTAAGTGTGTATAACCAATTACAGCACACACCCCTGGTCTGGGACATGTGTAATCCATGTGGCCTATAGAGGAAATAGGGTGAGTGGTTTAGGACCTGTCCGTGGTGCTGATTAGGAATTAATAGTTAAATTGCACGTCAGTATTTAGAGGAGTTTATCTGGCAGAAAATCTGGCAACCTGAGAGTCGTGATCTGAAAATATGAATCAGACGAACTAGACAACGTGACCTGAACGTAAATGTACTGTCCCAGATTGATGATGTCACACAGCATTCACTTTTGTCGCCTGTTCATTTTTTATGCTCACTAAAACATCTGCGTTGATGATTAGTCGAGCTGAGGCTGAACCGCGCCTCCGTCCCATCTGAGACGAGGACAGAAATCGATTATTGTTTAAGCAGACGTCCGTCCAGACGTTCGTGATCGATACGGAGACGTATTACAGAGGAGACGCTATTAACTGTACAGAACAACACATCCATTTTTCATTAAAGCACAAAGTAAAGGAGCGACGCCGCTAAGGGCCGTGACTGATGCAGCACCCGAGGCTTGTTTCAAACCACCACAATCAGTCTGAGGAGCAGAAATGAACACACATCTACATGACACACAAACAGTACACACTTCTTGCTCTCTTTTCTCCTACATGCATCATAACGTCTGTTCAGGATCATTCTCATGAAATGATGTCAACTTCATTGTCCTAATTTTCCATTAGAGAGAAATTCACATTCACTGTCATCTTCATCATCATCATCATCTTTTTCATTAACACAAAAATACCCACAAAAAACAGAAATCATCACATTCATTTTTACATCAGAAGTCACATGATCTTAACCACATATGAGTCTTCCACCCCATATGTGGTTCTTCGCCAAACCTGGAAACACACAATTGTTTCATACGTTTATGTGAGGATCTTCCGGGCACGTGGCGTGCACTTCCGGTTTTGTGGCTCACACTTTGGTTTTGGTGGCCATCTTGCTTTTTTCCTGTGCCTCCTGGTATTTAAGGATGCCTAAAGCCCCATAATCTGGCCTTGCCTCGTGTCCACGTGTCCTCAGGAGCATAAATTAATTTTCTTCACAGACCCAAACTTGTTCCATACATCACATTCCACTATTTACACCTGAACTCCTTCAGCCAATCACAATCCAGCATTCACACCTGGACTTTCAGCTGTGCTCGAATGTATATTTGTCCACACTATGCTGATTTATTACAGTGTTCTTCACTCACACACACACACACACACACACACACACACACACACACACACACACACACACGTAATAATATTTTTAGTTTGTGCTTGACTAAGAAAAGCAGACTAGTTTTGCGTCGTCGCTCACATTTCTGCTTACGGATCACGTTTGCTTCTCCTCCACTGCATCTGCATTTGTGCTGCTCAACTACCTGAGTCAGGTATATGTGTAAGACATTGTGATCCAGACAAACACACACACACACACACACACACACACACACACACACACACACACACACCACACACTTTAATGAGAAGAATGTAATTAGTCAGAGTTACAGTGCTGTGTGAGGATGAGGGTACATCATATTCTTATCTATTATTACACACACACACACACACACACAGCTGACGTTCATTAATTTTACTCAGTGATGTAGTGTGTTAGATATACGATGCACACTCCACAATTAAGTGCCCCATTTACACTCACATTTCATTACTTTTCCTTCCTTTAAAAAGTGATGGCTTTCAGAGTCTGGTTCTTTTTCATGTCGTCTTGGGAAATCATCCATTAAATCTTTAGAATCTTTTCACCATTATGATAAATTCAGTGACAAACAACATTTAACAGCAGGAGAGCTGCGCCTGTCTACGTCAATAGAACTGATGTTCCTGGGTGTTCACATATCTGAGGATCTGGTTAGGACACTTCAGCAACACCATCTAGATCATCTGTCCCTGGGATTTGAACTCAGCATCACTGAGAACATCCTGACCAACTCCATCAAGGTGTGTAAAAGCAGCACAACTGTATGTGAAAGGAAAGCCCTGCAAAGGGTGGTCAAGATTTCCCAACTAATCACTGACCCCCAACTAGTTGCTGTTGAGCATCTTCACCACAGCAGATATCTGTGCAGCGCACACATCATCATCAGGGAAGGATGTTTTTTGGCTCTGATAGGATGTGTATAAGTATTTATTGTTAATTCTATTCTTTTTAAGTTAAATCTATTCTTTTATCTATATATTTGCATTTATTATAATTTTTTTTCTTTGCTGCTGTAACAAAGAAATTTTCCCACTATGGAACGAATAAAGGTAGATCTTATCTTATCTTATCTTATCTTACCTTATCTTATCTTATCTTATCTTATCTTATCTTATCTTATCTTTTCTTTTCTTTTCTTTTCTTTTCTTAAGGATTATTTAATTGTATGTGTTTGTTAGTTTCTATCTTTATTATTACCTTCCAAGGGACCGCGGATGAAAACTAGCCGTTGGCTAAATTCTGCACAACGCATCAAATAGAAACATTTATGTTAAAATTGTACTTGGTCCCTCTAAAAAAAAAAAGATTTAAAGTCTCCTTCACTTTTCTCTCTGAAAGAAAAGAGAACCGAGCAAACCTTGTGCACGTGCCGAGTGGACGTCAGTCATCCTGCAGATCTCCATTCATCATTTTATTCATGAAAGACACTAAGCACTTAACAGAGATGTGAAAATGGTTTTCGTAACTGAAAAGAATGACTCACGATTCTCACGGTCTCCAATGAAGAGTAAAACATTTCGATCTAACCAGATAAAAGCTTAGTTGATATGACTCAACTTCCGTAAATGTAAATCACTTTAACCAATCCCACCCTTCTTCACAGCTGCCAAAAGGAGTCTCATCTTCCACAGGAGAACAGGAAATATGAGTCTGTGCATGTACTGAATGGACTTTTGGTGTTGAGGATGAGGATGGGTTCAATTTTGAGTCTGGTTCCTCCCAAGATTTCTTTCTCATACCATCTCACATTTTTTCCTTCACTACACTCATTCCCTCACCAGTTTCTCTATTCTCAATCTTCATTCTTCAAGGGTCATCACCAAACTGAGCAAAAACCACAAAGCAGCTGAAAGTATCATGTAAATGAGGTGGTATCAAAAAGTTTAAGACTCACTCTGTTTACAAGAAAGTATTTTACTTATCTACGTTTCCACACTGTCACGTAAAATATTCTTCTCGCACAGCAATACAGCATGTCGATCACCTTCTGCGATTCGCACCGGATCTCTGCAACGGTGTCAAAATGACAAGCTGGATCTACATCTTTGGAAAGAAGGCAAAGTCCGCAGGAGACAAATCTGGTAAGTAGTGTGGGTGCGTAAGTGAGATCATGTTGTGAGTAACTCACGTGTGAGGAGGAGCTCGGTGACATGGTGCATGTGGTCAGAACAGCACCAGCTGCACGGCTCCTGATGTTCACAGGACCATGTCTTTTGGCACACTGACTTATGAAGGTCAGTGCTCCCTGTGACTGTGTGTGCAGCCTCGTTCTAACATCTGTTGGCGTGTTACATAACTAGTCTCGAGGCTTTTTAATACCCCCTCGTAATTTATGGTTTGTGGCAGACAGTATTCTGTATCTCAAATATAAACAGAAGTTGATGTTTACAGTAATGCAGGGTGGATGAGGGCATCTACCAAAAAGCCAATAATGTAAATAAACAAAGTTCAGGAGAATTAAACCATAACATGCAGGATGCAGGGATGCAAGAAAACTAGCCAAACCTGGCACAGGGACTGTGGAGGTGTTATCTCAATTGTTGAGATTTGGATCAGAAGGTCATGAGTTCACGTCCCAGCACCACTAAGCTGCCAAGCAAATTTATAGACACCAAACTTATCCGTTCCAACTTCTCTCTTTTAAGCTGCTTAGAGACAATATATCATATATAACATATGAACCCGAAGCGAAACATTTGTCAGTCACTCATCCGTACTCAGAGTTCCATCATTAGCACCTGAACATTCACAGGTAGTGAATGGAGCTGATGCTGGAGCTCAGGAGCTCAGACTGTGGAGTGGATATGAATTTGTTTATCAGGAAACCTTTTTTTATCACCGTCTTGATGTGTCATTTTTCATTTCCGCTGCGTCTCTGGCTTCCACAGATGTGTGTTTGATGATAAAAATTGCATAAACTGTGTTTCTTGTCTTGGCTTTTTGAGGATAAGTGCAGCGTCAGATTACAGAAATGACAGGAACTGAAACGAGCGTCTGCTTTTCTACACCACGGCTGAGCACGTAGCCAGAGGAGAAAATCGCTTCTTCTCCAAATGATGAAAGTCTGCATGATGTGTGTGTGTGTGTGTGTGTGTGTGTGTGTGTGTGTGTGTGTGTGTGTTTTATACATTTGATGTAGTCTAGATCATTCATACTCTTTTACGTTGATTTAGTTTGATTTATCCCAGAAAGCATGATGCATTTGTGCTTTATATTAAAGCAGCGTGTGGTTACAGAGTTGCTAATTGCAGCACTTCACATGCTTTTGTGTGTGTGTGTGTGTGTGTGTGTGTGTGTGTGTGTGTGTGTGTGTGTGTGTACGTTCATCTGTTTGGTGTGTATCCATATTAATAGAAACCCGTTTACCTGTGTGAGCTGTCAATCAAACAAACATTTGATTAGATTTGAAATGCAAAGCAGTGTGTGTGTGTGTGTGTGTGTGTGTGTGTGTGTGTGTGTGTGTGTGTGTGTGTGTGTGTGTGTGAGAAACTGTTCTAGGTTGACTGGGTTTTATTAGATTTGACTAACACTTATCTGTGTGTGTGTGTGTGTGTGTGTGTGTGTGTGTGTGTGTGTGTGTGTGTGTGTGTGTGTGTGTACTTTTGGTAAAAAAATCTCCATCTGGGCCAGTTAGAACAAAGCTCATCATCTAATTAATAACCTCACCTAAACTAGTGCAGATGCAAGTGTGTGTGTGTGTGTGTGTGTGTGTGTGTGTGTGTGTGTGTGTGTGTGTGTGTGGGGTTGTGTGGGCTGAGACGGATGAACCTGCAGTGATGGTGGTTGGTGATGTGAACGAGAAGAATCAAAACGTGATCAGATCCAGTAAACGGATACGAATCAGGTTTTGGATCATCAGGCGAACTAAGACAAACTGGAGGAACTTGATGAAGAAACACAGAAATCATGATGAGAATCAATACACAAATTTAACAAAGTGTTCAGCAGCTCAAAGCAGATTCATAAAATAGGGACATGTGAGGGACATGGACATGAAGACCAGAGCTGCAGTTAGCTATCCGCAGAGCAGGTAATTGCGTCAGGCCTCAGGCTTGGAGGCGGGGCTTCAGGCTTGGAGGTGGGGTTTCCATAACCAAAAAAAATCTATACATTAGTTTACCAATCAAAACACACAGTAAGACAAGGCTTTTTGTACATTGAATGTAAATAAAATGTCACTCAGCTGAAGTGGAAGCAGTTAATATCAGTGTTAAATGTTGTTCCCGTTGAGGAACTTAAGCTGCGTCGAAACGCTTTGGGAATGCACTGCGTTGTCCACGCTCTGAATCACGTGTGAAATCTGGCCAAGAGGCAAGTCGTGACGTCATCGGCGGGACGTCATAAACCAGGACGTTTCAAAATGACTGAGCGATGGTAGCGACATTAGCTGTTGTTTGTTCAGGTAAGCGCTTAGTGTGTGTATCTGTGCAGCAATAAGCCTTAAAAGCAAGCAGAATTCCGACAGTGTGTCCTTTTTTTGCTCCGCTTTATTCAGGGGGGGGGGACTTACATGCAGCCAATGTGTTATTTGCTTAGCTTAGGAGCATGCTTAGTCGGCTCGAGAGAGAGTCAACTCTTAGCATTTTTAGCCGTGGCAAAGGCAAAGCGGCACCGAAGGTTCTCTTCAGCTTCTCTTGCTGTATTTCGTCCTACAAGGAATGAGAATTTTCGGATGCTAGCATCCCCACATACTCCTCACAGCCTGTGCTGCTCAAGGAGCTGCTGAAGGTAGGGACATGGGCCATTGCTAAGCTAGAGAAGCAACGTGTTCCCAGCAACCTGGATGAGCGCTTCTTGCATCTCATGGCAAAGCCTCCGCCCCAAGGCCTACCGTTTTTTCCTGACCTACACACCGAGGGTGTTCTAGGTCTCCCATATGTGGCTGTACCTTTCCCCCGCATTCGCTATACACGAATACAGTAGGGTTCAATATCAGGATCTAATATCTAATTTAGCCTATCTCTCCCCAGGTGATGCATCACGACACATTGCCTTCAAAATCCACTTCGGCTCTAGTAGGTAGGGCTTATGCGGCACAGGTAGGACCGTGGGGTTGCCTCTACAAGATGAGTGTGTTGCAAGCATACCAGGTTGACCTGCTATGAGAGATGGATGAGGGATTTAGCTCTGGGGCTTACGATTAGGAGTTACGTTGTGCTGAGACCTAACCCTCAGGGTCACCAAGGTATGGCGCTGGCCATAGGTTGGTCCTTGTCAGCTCTAGTGGCCACAGAAAGGCTTCTGTGGCTCACCCTGTAAGCAAAGATTCCGACAGAGACAGGGCTTTCCTTCTGAACACCCTGGTGGCTCCTCCAGGCCTGTTCAGGTGACGCCGTAGGTAGGGGCAATCGCCAACAGGTTCAGGAGTCCACATCTGCGTTTCAGTGGTACTTCCCCACTGTTTTGATGGGGCTGCTCGGCGGGGCCAGAAACAGAGCGTTGCCACCTGGACTCCACTGGGAAGGCCCAAGGGTCAAGAGTCGGCCAACCTGAGGGTGGTCCTCTCCTCAAACAAACGGGCGGTTTTAAAGCGGCCCTGACTATCAGAGAACCCTACATTGAGAAGGACGGTCTACCCCTTGCACGGTGCCCATACCTCCTCGTCACCACCAGGAGGCCAGGCTGTTAGCCTGATGTTTCTCCCATCGCCGCCTGAGAAATCGCTGCGGATGGCAGGGCACCGCTCCAGCCATTCTGACAGGGTCTGGGGCCAGCCCAAAGGGGTTGGTTCCCCGATCGGATGCCTTGGCACAGACGTAGCCGAGGCCTCTCTTATTGCGCTGCTCCCGGGAGTTCTGGAAAGAATCCTCCAGGAAGGAGTACGTTTCCTCCTGGTGGCACCTCATTGTCCAGGCAGACTGTGGTTTATGGACCTGCTGTCCCTCCTCGAAAGACCTCCTTGGTAAATACCTCTCGGGAGGAATCTCCTCTCGCAGGCACGGTAACCCCTAGTTCACCCCCACCCAGAGTTATGGAAGCTATGGCTGTGGCCCAAGCTGTTTGTCTGCTATGGCCCTCACAGAAAAGGTTTTCCTGCCAATAAGCAGATTCTCAGTAGATGGATAGTGGGTGGCACATGTTATAAGTCCTTTGGTCTTTTCACTCCTTTTGGAGTCGAGGCTCATTCAACCCAGAGTATGGCGGCCTCTACGGCCTGGTCCGATGAGGTTCCCCTACAGGACATATGTAATGCTGTGGGCTGGTCCACCCCTTTGACCTTCATCAGGTTTTTACGACCTCGACTTTAGAGCCGCTACTGGCTCCTCTCTCCTGCATGCTGGTGGTGCCCAGACACACTAGGCAGGGACTGGTGAGTATGTCATGAGTGGACACTCGTTCCCAAAGTGCTTCGATGCAGCTCGACTACCTGAAAGGGAACGTCTCTAGATTATGTATGTAACCCTAGTTCCCTGAGGGAACAAGGTGCTGCATCAACAGGCCATACTCCCTGCATCCCTGCAGTGGATACACTTGAATGCCAGAAGTTTGCAGACGCCTGGTCATAAGTACAATATTTAGTCCAATTTGCTTTTTTAATTCCCTCTACTCTTCTGGAAAGATGTTCCACTAGATTTTGGATTGTGCTTGTGGACATTTGTGTTGATCAGCCACAAGTGTGTTATTAAAGTCAGTTACTGATGTGGATGAGGTGAGAAAGCCTGGGGTGCAGTCAGCGTTTACATTCATCCTGAAAGTGTTTTGTTTCATTGCTCTACAGCAGGAGATCTTCTACTCCAAACCATGTAAAGCTCGCTTCGTGCATTATGTTAAAAAGGTTTGGGTTCCCAAGTGCAAGTAAATGGAAAATTGTATTCTACAGCTTCCAAAGATGTCCTGTACAATTGTACACTTCCGGTTTTGAGGTAACAGTTTGGAAAGAAAGAATATATGGCAGGAAATTCAGGTGTCCCAATACTTTTATTCACATAGTGTATGTGGGCATGGCCAAGTAATAAGAATAAGAAGAACTGGTCCAGGTGAGATTTCTTTTTTTTATATTTTCATTTTCTTCTAAATATATTAAAGAACTGATAACAGGTTTTGTTTAAATAAATATAGAGTTTAATATGATAGGGTTCTTTTTTTTTATTCTAAAAAGTGAATCAGTTTTACTCTTAAGTCTCATCTGTGAAAACCTCATGTAACCGGTTGCGCTCGGTTCTGACCGGTGCTCGTGTTCTCTGCGTTGTGTTGTGGAATGACGAGTCGTTACAACAGGGTCGCGGCAGTACTGGAGAGTTTATTGTCACCAACACTCAAACAATTCTCTCCTCAGTATGCACAAAGTAAACTCATAAAACACTGATACAAATTTCATTAAACAATTATAAAACATTAGAAATTACTGTACCTGAATGGAATGTAGAAAGAAACTAAATAAAGGCGGCTGCTTCACCAGCTTTACCACCTGCACAAATCAAGTTGTAGCCATTAGCTCGCTAGCAGCACTAACCCTAACCCAAAGCACAAGCTTTTTAGTCTCGCTGTACTCAGCAAATAAAACGCTTAATCCTCCCCATCCATCCACATATCACAAATTACATTAATGACACTTTTTACAATAATCTCCAAACACGTCAATTATTTTTTAATTTAAACAATTTAATTTAAATGTGTAAAACTTTTTTTGTAAGTAATCCCGGGAGAGCACCGCTAACAGCTTACTGCTCCTCAGTGTGCACAAAGTAAACAGAAGATCCAGCGTGGGCTTCCTGGATGACATCATGACGTAGCACAGCTTAATCGCAATAGAAAACACTTCCGCCTAAAATAGAACTAATCAATTTAAACAGGACATAACACATATTAAACAAATTAAAGCAAATGAAACAAATAGGAAGGATTATTAGTAAAATGCATATATTTACATCGTAAATGTACATACATGAAGATTAAAATCCATCACACTCAACAATGATGGAACTGTAATGAATGGACATTTCATGTTGAGGATTAGAACAACTTTTGAGTTTTGTTTCTCTCAAGGTTTCTATCACGTGAAGTCTCAGGGAATTTTTCCTACATCACGTCAGGTTCAGTCATTAGAGATAAACGTAAAGGATTAAATGATCAAATATTGACATTTTCCAGCCATATGTGGTTCTTCTCTGAACTGTTCCCACAAATTTGGAGACACACAGTTGTGAAGGACGTCTTTGGATGCAGTAGAATTTAATTTTTCCTTGCACTTGAACTCAGAGACCCAAACCACTTTCAGCATGACACTGCCCCTGTGCACAATGCAGCTTCATAAAGATCTGCTTTCCAGGGGTTGGAGGATTGGAAGATCTTCTGTTTAAGCTCCAACCATATTGGGATGAATGTGAAGGCTGACTGCACCCAGTCACTGACCGACTTTACTTACACCTCTACGGCTGAACAAATCTCCAAAAGACAATCTAGTGGAACATCTATCCAGAAGAGTGGAGCTCATAACAGCAGGAAATGCGAGTGGAATGGGATGTAGTGAATGAGGTAAATGCTTCTGCTTTCGCTTTTGTTATAAAACTGCTTTAAAAATTTCTCCTGATTTAATTTCATTAGCAAATAATTAGCAGGTGAACTGAGAGAAAGAGAAAACTCCAGCAGTTCCCTGTGAATGGACAGAAAGCTGGAAAAATTCCTCTGTTTTTCAGTTGATTCTGGTATTTTAGAGAAAACCGTAGACTGCACTGTTCTATTTAACCGTGTTTGGGAAAGATTTTTCCTGTAGCTTGTTTTCTCAAGAAGCAGGAACGTGGTGAAGTGCATTAACGTGTAGGGTTGAATGAAAGGCGAGAAGGGTGATGAGAACTGAGGCGTGTGATGCGTCGGAGAACGAGTATGTGAGACGTTTCTGTCAGTCTGCTGCCGGAATTACAGGTATTTTGTCAAGTGCTGTAGAAACGCTCAAAAAGCAGACAAATGGAACGAGAGAAGATAAAAATTCTTTCTTTTCTGATTTATTCCACTGAATCCTGGATGGTGATTGGCCAAAAAAGATTCATTTTGATCAGAAGGTTGTGAGTTAAAATCCCCGCACCACTAAACTTTTACACATGGGCCCTTGAGCAAGGCCCTTAACCCTCACCTGCTCAGGTGTATAAATTAGATAATTGTAAGCTTCTGACCAATCAGAGATCGGCTTTCGTGTTGTAAGGATGTTAACATGTGCACAGTCTGATAAGCGTTGTCATGGTTACGGTGTGTACAGAGAATTTATATAATAAAAAAGAAAAACAGGAAAAAAATCATTTCGGTATTTCACACAATTTTTACACTAGATTTTTTTTTTGTATTGTTCATCTGTAGATGATTTCACTGAGCTTAACCTGTGTGTGTGTGTGTGTGTGTGTGTGTGTGTGTGTGTGTGTGTGTGTGTGTGTGTGTGAGAGAGACAGACATGAGAGGAAAGAGCTCAGGGAAAGGTTAATCTGCTTAGACAGGAGGGGGTGATGTTGGCGTCGTGTCTCTGTTTCATCCCTCTTTCTCTCGGGCTAAAATAACACACACACACACACACACACACACACACACACACACACACATATATATACACACACACACACACACACACACACACACACACACACACACACACACACACACACACACATGTGAGCACACACACGGGCACACAGAGTTATTTTAAGACAAACTTTGAAAAAGGAAAATGTGCAGTAAGGAATTGGGAGATGCGTATTGAGAACAGTGGAGAGATGAATAACAGAGGGAAAAGATGGATAATAGAGTGAGAAGGGGAGCAATGCATAATGGATAGATGGATAATAGAGTGATGAGTAGAGAGATGGATAATGGTGAAATGGATAATAAAGGGGTGAGTAGACAGATGGATTATAAACAGATATATAATAAAGGAATGGATGATAGAGATAGATGATGGAGAGATGGATAAAGGAGTGATGGATTATGCTGTAATGGATAATGGAGTGATGAGTAGACAGATGGCTGAAACAGGCTGACCAGGCAGAATTGCAAACTGGAACCAGGAGCCCCAGACCTCAGACCAGGAGACCGAACTCCAGACCAGGACACAAAACCCTAGACCAGGTTGAACTCCAGAACAGGAGACTGAACTCCAGACCAGGAGACTAAACCCCAGACCAGGAGACTTAACCTCAGACCAGGAGACTGAACTCCAGACCAGGAGACTAAACTCCAGACCAGGCTGAACTCCAGACCAAGCTGAAGAATAGACCAGGTGGTGGGGCAGTTGGGGGTTATTCATGTATTTGTAAATTTGTTATAGCTTATAACATGTGTTCAGAGTTTCATGATGATGATACACATGGTGTGGAGTGAAGAACAACCTGAGCAGACACTCACTAAAAATCTTTACCATCCATCTTCTCTGATAGAGAGACAGATAAGAGAGGGATAACTGGAGAAATACATAACAGATTGATGGGTAAGGAGATGGAGAGATGGATAACAGGAAAAAGCAGACAAATAAATAATGGAGGGAGTATGGAATGAATAACAGAGGGATGAGTAGACTGATAGATAATGGAGTGATGAGCAGAAGGATGGATAACAGTAGGAGAGTGGAGAGGTGAATAAGAGAGTGGGGAAAAAAGAATAATGAAGAAATATGTGGCACGATGGATAACAGAGAAAGAAGTGGAGGATGAATAATAGTCAGATGAGTAGAGAGATAGATAACAGAGAGTCGATTGAGAGATTGATAGCAGAGAAATGAATAGAGAAATAAATAATGAAGATATTAGTGGAAAATGTATATGAAAGATTGATGAATGGAGATATGGATAAACGAAAAAGAAGTGGAAAGATGGATAGCAGAGGGAGCAGTATGGGAAAATTGAGAAATGAGTGGAGAGATGGATAAATAGAGGAAGGGGTGGAGTGATAGATAATAAAAGGAGAAATAGAAAAAGAAAAAAAGAGAAAGAAGTGGAGGGATGGATAGCAAAAGGGGAAGTAAAGAGATGGATAGCAGAACAGAGGAAGGAGAAAGATGGATAGCAGCGAGAGGAGTGGAAGGATGGATAGCAGAGGGAGGAGTGGCAGGATGAATAGCAGAGGGAGGAGTGGAGGGATGGATAGCAGAGGGAAAAGTGGAAGGATGTATAGCAGAGGAAAGACTGGAGGGATGGGTAGCAGAGGGAGGAGTGCAGGATGAATAGCAGAGGGAGGAGTGGAGGGATGGATAGCAGAGGGAAGAGTGGAGAGATGGGTAGCAGAGGGAGGAGTGAAAGGATTGATAGCAGAGGGAAGAGTGGAGGGATGGATAGCAGAGGAAAGAGTGGAGAATGTAATGACTTCAAAGATATTTAAATTCTTATGATCAAATGCAAATAAGGCCTTGCTTAGACACACCCATTTTTCTTTTTAGGCTCCGCCCCTGTATGTACGTCTGAATAGAATCTGCAATTACTTTTTATTATCTACTTTTATTATTCACACTACTCATTATTATTTTCAACATATTTAACGCATACACACACACACACACACACACACACACACACACACACACACACACACACACACCCCTCAGACTGTGTATTTGATAAGTTAGAGATGAATGTGGTGTGATGGTTCCTCCTCCCTCTCAGCCTCGTACGCACTGCACTTTGTGGACTTCAGTTTGGAGATAAATCACTGTGTCAGATCGTGTTTAAGAGCCTGTGGAACGTTCCGGAGAGTCTACGTTATTTACATGCCGCCTGGGGAACGAGTTTCAACCTCCATAAATACACACTTCAATTTACACACTGCAGCCTGATTCATTATTTAGTCTGGGAAACGCAGGGGTCCAGTCTGCAGTGTTGCCCTCAGGGTTTTCTTCCCCTTCCACTGCATTCACTCTCAGCAGATATAAACCCCTCATCCTGCTCCTTTCCCTGCATGCTGAGGATCAGCTGCTAATTGATTAGAATGAGAACCTGGTCCTACAGTAGACCCTCTACAGATCAAATCAGGACACTCCTGAGAATGAAATAAAACCCCTTCTGACCAACCTTCTGACCAATCACAATCCAGAACTCAGCAGCACAGTGGGATAACAGAAAAAACCTCATCTGCTCCACTCGTCTGCTTTCTGAGAATGTTAGAGAAATGACTGTGGAGAAGCGTGAGAGAAACATCACAGCTGTCACGTACGTCCCTCACAATCACTGGTACTATATTACAGTGCACAGGAAAGGAAAGAAAATAAAGAATGAGAAGATTTTAAATAAGTTTAAGTTTAACAAAGTTTCTAAAGGCCATACCTCACTGACTACAATCTCTAGAGTCAAACATGATTAATGAATTTGTTTGTTTATTCATTTCCTCATTTGCATTTAAGGACATAAATCTTTCTTTCTTTCTTTCTTTCTTTCTTTCTTTCTTTCTTTCTTTCTTTCCATGCATACATATGACATCACTAAAACAAAACTTCAATAATAACCTCACCATTCAACAGGAAGCTGCATGCAGGAAAAAGTTCAAGAATCTTCTCAAGAGTCTCAACCTCAATCACACTGAGGAGGTTTTTAAACACAATCAACAAGAATCTTCCAAACAACCTGAAGAACTTGGATGAAATCTTCTGAGAAGAAAGAGTGAAAATCTTAAACAGTGCAAAGCAGGAGGTCTAAAAGAGGGTAATGCACAGAAAGAAAGAAAGAAAGAAAGAAAGAAAGAAAGAAAGAAAGAAAGAAAGAAAGAAAGAAAGAAAGAATGGATGAATGGATGGATGGATGGATTGATGGATGGATGGATGAATGAATGTCCACCAGCTCAAAGGGTTCTGATGTGTGATGGGGCTGGTTGTGATCTTCTTCCTCCAGAAGTCCACCACTATCTCCATGGTCTATGATTTTCTCACACTGTGCTCCTCCTTCTGTTCATCCCTGATGCATCTGACCACCACAAAGTCCTCAAAACATTTCTGAAGGTTTCAGAGGTCCAGTCTGTCTTGAAGGTATGTGGATCATGAACAAGGTGGTGTTATTCCATTACTGTGGTAGATCAGGTTTACAGAGCAGTCTTCAGCAATTGTGAACGTCAACTGATAAAAATAAATCTGGTGGTGTGTGAAGGTCACGCGCTCCATGAGCTGCTGCTCAGAGCTGATTACAAGCCTTTAATCGCCCACATTTAACCTGCACTCAACTAATTAGCATATAATATGTTCCTGAACAGATACTCGATCAAAATCTGACACATCCCAGGCCTGAGGTATGAAACACACACACACACACACACACACACACACACACACACACACACACACACACACACACACACACACACATGTGTAGAAGAGTGTGTGTGTGTGTGTGTGTGTGTGTGTAGAGGAGTGTGTGTTAGTGGTTGGAAATGTGGTGGGACATTAGAATATTGTCTCTGCCTCCCGTATGAAAAGTTTAATTGTGTTTTTACAGTTTTTACCAATTGCTTACACACAAAATCTTTTCATGTCACACAATTTTTGAAACCTCTCACTCAAAGTGCAAAACTACATCCCAAATCTTCACAACCATAAGCTCTTTCTCAGCCTTAGACTCAGTTTTCAATTGCATAAAACACTACACACAATTCTCTACCTAAAACACAAAGATCTATCAGAGAGTGACTTGCTTTCCTTTTCCAAACACAACCAATCAAAATGCTACACTTAGTCACCAGGTCACACACACATCTGCAAACACTAATCGCTTAATTGATCACTAACCAATCACTGCTTTACCTTACAGTAGTGCAGGTAGGCCTATAAATTGATCAAAGATCAGATTACCTGTTTTGAACAATGGATGCTAACAATGAACAGAGAGCAAGAGGAGGAGGAGAAAGAGGAAGGAGAAGGGGAAGAGGAAGAGGAAGAAGAGGACGAGGGCAAATAAGAGAAGAAAGGAGAGCCATCTCTGATGTGATTAGTTGTTGGTCATGTAATCAACCCTGGTTTGACCGTGAGAGAGTCCAGCCCAACTTGAGTCTATTTACAGTGGCGTCCATAATTCGAACCTTCAGAGATGAGAACAGGTATGCAACTATGTAATGACTATTTTAGCATTATAGTAATGTACTGTAAAATACGTATGACTGCATAGTATTGCATAAACATTTGTAACTCTAAGCCATCCATTTACGACACTGCATCGAATGAATAAGGTTGGTTATCATGCTGTACTATTTTTTTTGTAAATGGCTTACAGTTCCTATGCTGGACACATACTGTGTTTAAATTCTGTACAGAGTGGAAAGGCTAAGACATCATCGAGGACGAGGATGCTTGTTTACAAATGTACAAGAGACTGCAATTATAAATATGGTTTTGGCCAACAATGCAATTAGGATTTGAGAGATAAGAGAGCATATCTTGAGTAATGACACCATATTCAACAACATCAATGCTGTAAGCCTGTCGACCATACAACGCATCCTCCAATGGCACCAAGTGACGATGAAACAACCTTACAAGGTGCCATTCGAGAGAAACTCTGACAGAGTCAAGAATCTGCGACATGACTTTGTAGAGGTATGTATGCAACCCTACTTCCAGTACTTCAGACATACCATATTTACTCATCTGTATATAATTACAGAGAGTATTAGAGATGGATGCCCATGTAATTCGTCATTAATTTATTTATGTGGATGAGGTTGGCTTCAACCTCACCAAAACCAGGCGCTGTGGACAAAATGTAATAGGACAGAGGGCAATTACCAATGTCCCTGGACAGCGTGGGGGTAATATAACCATGTGTGCTGCCATCACTCAACACGGGGTCCTCCATCACAATGCCACACTGGGTCCATACAACACCGGCCATATACTCACTTTTCTGGATGCAATTCACACATGCTTGTCCCTGATCCAGATCAGGTGCCTGCTAGGTTTGTGGTTATATGGGACAATGTTAGTTTTCACCGGGATGTTCTGGTCCAAAACTGGTTTGCCACCCATCCACAATTTGTTGTTTTGTACCTACCCCCATATTCACCTTTTCTAAATCCCATAAAGGAATTCTTCTCAGCCTGGTGCTGGAAAGTGCACCCCCCCCCCCTTCCCCCTGCCAATTCCTGGACCAGGACCCCGCACACAATTTACTGTATTCTACTGTAAAGAATATACTTTTGGTTTACATGTTTATTGTTTTGTTGTATGCTAATGTAATGTATACAACAGTAATTTTTGGCCTAATACATATTTTCTGTTTCTACATTGCATTGGCGTTTCCGGTGTACTTGTTCCCCCTTTCAGCAGATTACTTTCACTGTAGAACATTGTATTGAAATGTAGATATAAGCCTATGAAAGACCAATATGAGTCTATTTTGCATTTTGTGTGTGCAGTTTTGAGAATTGATAAAGGGACTAAACTGATCCAGAAATGAATTGTTATTAATAATGATTGTATACTGGTTTCTCCCCTCACTTTTCCTGCTAAAAAAGGGTGTGCTGTCTAATGTCCCTCCTTTTATCAGAGATGAGGTAATTATTAAAGAATTGTCGTGGTCTGGGTGACCCGTCTCTACATGAAGAAAATCCTCCTGCTGCTTAAAGCACTGCAACTGCTGCTGCACCAGGGCCTGGGGATCGTGAACCTCAAACTCACACTGCAGCCCAGAGCTCCACTAGTGAGAAGCCTTGCTCTGCCGAAACCGGACAGGGTGAAACCTTGCTCTGCCGAACCGGACTGGGAGAAGCCCTGCTCAGCAGAACCAGACCGGGAGAAGCCCTTCTCGCCTGAACCGGACTGGGAGAAGCCCTGCTCGCCTGAACCGGACTGGGAGAAGCCCTGCTCAGCAGAACCGGGCCACTTTTTAGAAGAGGAGGTTCCTTTACTAAACAAGAAATATTCCGTCTAAAGAAACTGATAATGAAGGTCAATAGGGAGAACTCTGATGAAGATTGATAAAGTGTGTGGTGGGTTTTATTTAAGTGTTTTCTAGCATTTGTTTGTTTTATTTATAATTCATTTTGATGAACAGGATCTAGGTTGCGAGTTTTAATATAAATGGAGCAAGAGAACATGTAAAGAGAGCGAAGCTTTATGAGCTCATTAAGCAGAAGCTGCAGGAGACCCACAGCGACAGCAGTAACACTGCTGATTGGGTGAAGGAGTGGGACGGGTTGGTGACTTTAAAACCACAACACATCACTTAGTGCTTTTGTTGTCCTGCTTTTTACTTGTAATTTTATTCTTGTTTTTTCACACTGTGGAAACTTTTTAAACGGGAGGCTTTTAAAATTGAGTGTTTTTATGAGAATGAGGTTTTAGTGTTTATCTGTGTGGACTCTCCCACCAGTGCAGTGGAGAGAATCAGTTTTTTATACAAACTCAACAATGTTATTTTAAACTGCAGCACTGCAGATTTTTTAATTTTGGGAGGAGTTTTTAATTGTACAGCAGAAAATACAGACAGAAATCATGCAGAACCTCATGCAGCTTGCCACAGATCTCTGTGGGAGAAATGGAGAAACAGAGACAGTACACGTGGGCTTACTGCATAGACAACACGCTCTCCCTGGAGAGATTTGATCGCTTTTATGGTTTTAAGCATCAACCGACTTTTTTACAAAGTGTTTTATGTTTCCAGTAGGAATCTCAGACCAATGCATGGTTCAGTGCACTATCAGTAAAAAGAACATTAAACCTAAGAGCACCTACTGGCATTTTAATACTGCACTTTCAGAAGATTTTCTTGTTTTAAACTGGAGAAGGCAGCTTTCTACAGCAGTGGTAGGATGTGACAAAAGCACAAATCAAACTATTTTGTCAACAGTTCACTCTCAGATTTCTAAAAGCTCTGGAGATAGAGATAGTAAAACTGCAGCACTTGGAGGCCACAGGACATCAAGGGCATATTGAAGCTCTCGAAATTGAAAAAAAGCCAGAATGTTGGACAATACAGCACAGGGGCGCTGATCTGCTCATGTTTTAAAAGCATCACTGAAATGGATGCTTCTTCTAAGTTCTTTCTCAGTTTAGAACAAAAGAATGGACAGAAAAGATTCATGGGATCTTGTGTTTCGTGTAATTCGCAAGCAGACAGTCAGCTTCTACTCAAAGCTGTATAGCAGTCAGAGGTCAGGGGCCAGAGAGTGGGACAGGGAGCTGACACTGACTGCACTTCATTAAGCTCTGAAGTCTTTTACTGTGGACATCCTCATCGTTCTTGCTGATGAGACCCACCACGGTCATGTCATAGGTAAACTTGATGATGTGGTTCAAGCTGTGCATTGCTACACGGTCATGAGTCAGCAGAGTGAAAAGCAGTGGACTGAGCACACAGCCCTAAGGAGCCGCAGTGCTCAGTGTGGTGGTGCTGGAGATGTTGTTCCCGATCCGGACTGATTGAGGTCTGCCAGTCAAGAAGTCCAGGATCCAGTTGCAGAGGGAGGTGTTCAGGCCCAGTAGGCTCAGCGTCTCAATCAGGTGCTGAGAGATGATTGTGTTGAATGCTGAGCTGAAGTCAATGAACAGCATTTGTACATATGAGTCCTTGTTGTTCAAGTGGGTGAGGGCCGGATGGAGGATTGTGGAGATGGCATCATCCGTAGAGCGGTTTGGACGATACAGGAACTGCATAGGGTATAGTGAGGGTGGAAGCTGGGTCTTGATCTGCCTCATAAAGAGCCTCTCGAAGCACTTCATCATGATGGGTGTGAGCGCGACGGGACGATAGTCATTGAGGCAGGAGACTGAAGACTTCTTCGGCAAGGGAACAATGGTCGTTGTCTTGAGGCACATAGGAACAACAGTGCTGCTCAGGGAGATGTTAAGGATGTCGGTGAAGACATCTGCTAGCTGTTCTGTTCTGTTCCGTGGGAACTCTGCATAGAGTTCTCCTCAATTTAGTCGTGTTTAAACGGAGCACCTGGTCACTGGGAGGAGAGGTGGTCTTCCTCGCTGCCATGTTAGTTTACACCTCAAACCAGGCATAGAAGTCGTTCAGCACATCTGGGAGGGAGGCGTCATGGGTAAAAACGTCTCTAGATTTTGGCAGCACACACACCTTAGCGCTAATCCACGGCTTCTTGTTGGAGCGTGTGGTAATGGTCTTGGAGATGGTCACGTCATGAATGTATTTGTCGATGTAGCTGGTCACTGTTGACGTGTACTCCTCTAAGTTGAAGGGTTGTTTCTGTGTTTCTGGAGTGTTTGGTGACGCCGTTTCATTTGATGTCCATATGTTGTAGAATCATTTGCAAGCTACTCCCACGCCGACATCTTAGATCACGTGCTTTTAAAAAGTATGTTTTAAAAGCACATGAAAAGTAAAATGGGCATATACCTGAGCAGAAAAAACAAAGTGACTCAAAATGCTGACTGTGATGCAATCAGAATCTTCAGGTTAATGAAAACAAGGATTCTGGTTGATTAAAATGTATTGAGTGTGGGGGATCTGAAATGTTTGAGGCTGTGTGGTGATGTAATGAAGCTCTGTGTTCGGTGAAAGAGGAAGAATTGCACTTTGCACTAGAACTGAACTAGCCCCCCCCCGCCAACCATTTTAATAACATTGTCGTTTTGACATCTAATTTATGTCTATTTAATATTTAATTGATTGATTTATCTATTTATTTAACTAATCGGTCAACCTGATACAATCTGGTATATAACATGACGTGTGACAAATATTGTAAAAGTCAAGTCAGAGTCTCTCACTGAGGAGTCATGTTTGTGAGTTGGATCAGTTTAGGAATCCTGCTGGATGTTTTGCTATCTGTTTATTGTAAAACATGTTTTTTTGTGTATTTATTTAAAGCAGGCGCATAACCCGACTCTGAATATGTGGAACGTTCCACCAGTAAACCATGATGCAACTTTTACACCAATATCTAATATCTTTCCTTTTTATTATTCAAATATTGACTTGTTTAAAAGGAAAGAGCACCATGTACATTATTACTTTCTACACAAACATGTCCCCGGTGCATAAATCCAAGCTCTCAGCCTCCGTCCATCTCCTGCTGGTGCTGTTTATGGCCTCATTTAGCAGGTCCTCCATGCTGTTTTCCCCACGCACTCGGCTCTCAGACTGCTATTACTGCAAAATTGCATCTGCCGTATTTAGCCCCTTTGAAGTATTTACCCATTTTAAATCATCTCAGAGACTCGAGTTGGGTTTGAACTTTTCGAACTTGGAGTTCAATATCTCCTGAAGGGGTTTCAGGTGAGCAGTGAAACTTCTAATGCAGTATTAATGCAGCGAGTAACCAAAATCACGTGAACAGTTGTAATTACTGTTAAATCCATAAAACATGAATACATGATCTTAATCCTGTAGACTGAGACTGAACTTTTTGTGTCAATGATCAGAGAAAAGCTTTTATAAACTTCTCCTGACCTCTATTAACTATAAAAGATCAGTGATTCTGTTCCAGTTATACAAGTTGCAGCCATGGCACCAGCAAAACCACCACCATGCTTCATCCATTAGTTCTGGATAATTAGCAAATCCTCTCTTTCTACACATTTTGGCCTTTCCATCACTTTCTTGGAGGTTCATCTCAGTTTCAAAGCTCTTATATTGTATTGTTTTTGTGAATTCTTATTCTGGTCTCCTAATTCTTCTGGAAAAAGAAAGTATCTTGTGAGTCGGTTCTAATATTTTTTGCTTGGAACATCTTCTATAGATGCTGACCTGCAAACCCTGATCTGTGGAGGTTTGTTTCTTTTGTAGAACATTTGATATAGTTTAATTAGCTTTGCCCATAGTGTTTGTTAATGCTTTTCTCCCAGAGACAACTCTCAGAACAGATCTTCTGAGGTTCTCCATAAGGAATCGTTAGAAGTCATTAGGCTAATGGGGTACACCTGTGAAACAAGAAACAGCCTTCAGGAACGTGTGGCAATATTTTTGGTCACTTTTGGTCATTAAAAAAAAGGTTGGACTTACACCAAATATTAGATGTTCTGAGCTGTTTAACAGACTGTAGGATCAGAAAACATGAGGATCTAGATCAGGAACCGAATGGTTAGGTTCTATTCTATCCTGATCATCCTTCAATCTCACATGAACATAACTGGTTCATGACTGGTTGTCAGAAATTGCACTGTTAAGTATAAATATCAAAATGCTCTACAGATTTTCTCATCCTCTGT
The DNA here is from genome assembly GCA_039877035.1 of Silurus lanzhouensis. Classification (NCBI taxonomy): domain Eukaryota; kingdom Metazoa; phylum Chordata; class Actinopteri; order Siluriformes; family Siluridae; genus Silurus; species Silurus lanzhouensis. Next base: position 359,929 of record JBCEWE010000258.1, read on the forward strand.
TTGTTTAAAGCAGGAAATCCATCTCCGGTGCTGTTTTACATGCAGGACATTTCACATCAAAGACTTTGAGAATAAACGAGAAAGAAATAAAGAAAGCTGTGAGTTTGGAGTTGACAGATGGACAAGTGATGAAGAAAAGATCTGAAACAGGCTACATCCTCCACTCTGAGGAGATCTACACACACACACACACACACACACACACACACACACACACACACACACACAAACCCTGGTATATCATCAACTCTCCAGTTGTTATCAGAAGGAAACACGTGCATCAGATCAAACACTACACCTGCATTCAGGATCTACACTATATGGGCAAATGTTTGTGGACACCTGATCATAAGATCGCTATGTGCTTTATGAACATTTCATTTCACATTTAGTCCACATTTGCTGTTATAATAACTTTCACTCTTCTGGGAAGATGTTCCACTAGATTTTGTACAGATAAGAAAAAAAATCCATATTTATGAGTTCTACCACATGTAGAAACTCCTCCATGGAGCTCAGTGAGATCATTGAGAAATGTGTACAATCAATGTCTCACTCTGGATGGAACTGAAACTGGATGTTACTATGTTTATCAGCAGCACATTCATTTCGATGCAACTGATAAACGCAAACTACGTGCATGTTCAACACTCTGAACTCGCACCTAAACTTTCAGCCAATTACAATCCACTATTCACACCTGAACTTCCAGCCAATCACAATCCACTATTCACACCTCAACTTCCAGCCAATCACAATCCACTATTCACACCTCAACTTCCAGCCAATCACAATCCACTATTCACACCTCAACTTCCAGCCAATCACAATCCACTATTCACACCTGAACTTCCAGCCAATCACAATCCACTATTCACACCTGAACTTCCAGCCAATCACAATCCTCTATTCACACCTGAACTTCCAGCCCCTGAACTTCTTCCAGCCAATCACATTCCACTATTTTGATTCCAGCATAATTCCAGGCTAATTCAAGCTCAGATCTCAGCATGATTTCTGTCTGATCCCATCTCAGATCCCAGCTCTGATCTGATGGTTCCCTCTCAGCATCTTTAAAGTATTCAGTTCTTGCTCTTCACTTCTCTCCTGGGAAACCCGACTTCTAGTGAAGGGTTAACGCCATGGAGTAAAATAATTCAAACGGAGAGATGAAGGAGGAATAAGCTTTGTATTTGGGATTAAAGATGATAGAACGGATTTGTGCTCGTTGATTGTGTAAGTGTGCAATTGGAAAACAGGAAAAGAAAAACACTGCATATTAAAATATAAACAAACGTCAGGATCAGTGATGTGAAGTTCAGAATATCGGAGGAAACACACACAGGTGATAAATAATCAACACTGTAGCTCTTCCAGACACAGGTACTCCGAAAAATACCTTAACGAAGCTTTAATACCAATAAACACAACCTGATTTTGTTTGAAACTCAGTTTTCTCTTATGAGCAGCCCGAGTTTAAAACTAAATCAGGTTGTGTTCATTCGTATAAAAGCTTCGTTAAGGCTTTTTTCAGAGTTGTGTAAGTGTAAGTCATTGATCTCCAGCCTCGTGTTCTTAGAATATCTCAGAAACTCTAAAGACCCCGTAAACATTTAACATGGAAAATGTGTGTGTGTGTGTGTGTGTGTGTGTGTGTGTGTGTGTGTGTGTGTGTGTGTGTGTGTTACTCAAATAGGAATTACAGTTTATGTAGGGAAGTATAAAATTGAGAGTGCATTAAACCTTTTTGTCAGGTTTTGTTTCTGCAGCTGCTTTACGTTGTTTATGGACTAAAGTTCTCTGAACCTCCTGTTCTTCTATTGTCCATCCCTGCTAGCTTGTTCCTTAGTTCAGGTTTTGGTCCGTGTTTTGTCGTTCATTTGTGTGTTTGTTTTCTACATGAGCACTTCATTAAAATAATCTTGCACTTGTATCTGCTTCTTCACGTGACAATGACACAGAATCTGACATTCAAATATGTGGAAGATTTTTATACAAAAATGTTTAACCTCATCAGCGCCGCACCTGCGAGACCGATATCCCAGTGTCCTCAGGTGTTAATGTTCAGCAGTAGACTCACTATACATCATTCTAAAGCTCTAAGTCTCAAGCTGCGATTTCAGATCACTGTTTTTAATGGAAAACATATAACGAATGTATTTGCTGATTGTGTGTGAGCAGTACACAACAACAACATGCACAAAAAAACCGCACTACACACATTATTATTGTAATAACGAGTCACAAACACATCCACTGCTGCTGATCCCCGTTTATTAGAAAAGATAAGGGTCCAGTGAACAACATGCTGTAATGCAGTTCTGCTCCAAACAAACAACAGTGTTGTCATTTAGATGTTTATTCCTTTTGTTTATGTCACAGAACTTCGGCTGGTGTTTGTGTTTATATATTTCCGAATAACTTTCACATAAAAAAAACACAATCTTGCTGGTACAAAAAATAATATAGCTGGTGGAATATAGTGTTACAAAACAGTTGAGACCACACACAAAAATAAATAAATAAATAAATAAATAAAATAAACAGTAAAAGAGGCGGAATCTTGGGCTTGAGTCTACATTCTATAGGCAGGTGTGATGCGGCTCTCAGTTCAGCACAAACAGCTGTTTATAGCTCGTGCTCACTGGACTTTGTTTACGAAAAAAAAAATGGACAATCAAAAAAGTTTTTATTAGAGATTTTCATAAAGCAGCGATGTGGAACATATTCTTGGAGGCGGAGTAACAACGGAGACATGGAGATCTGCATGGAGAAGGAAAATCTGAGCCTATTTTACATCTGTAAGTTACAATAAATCTCCCTTTACAGTTTTTACGATTTTATACGTTTTATTGTTTTTCTAAGAGAAATGCTTAAAAAGTAAGTGTGTGTAGGTGGCTCTCAAACACGGGGAGGGAGAAAAGGATCAGACATTGTCTCAAATGTTTGTAGGAATCAGATTTGTCATAAAAATCTCATTCAGTTTAAAAGATAAACTCATGCGACATGTGGCTTTTAACCCCGTACTTTCCAGGACTGATTTGATGTATTTATATATGGAATAAAAAACAATGTTCAATGCAGGAAATGTATAACCATGGCACTTCATCATCTATAACATCTCAACTGCAATATCAACTGTGAATAATAGACAGTAAAGCTCAAAGTGTCTTCTTTTTAAAGATATTTAAAATGTGTATGCAGCACATTGTTATCAGGAACTGTTAACATTTAAAGTTAGAGCATTTCTGGGAAATGGATTCTGGGAAATCAATTGAGAGAAATTTAATTACGAGGTGGTATGAAAAGGTTTGTACAGGTACTGTTCTGACCCACATTTGTTATCATATCTGTGATTAAACTCGGCGAATCTGCCACAGAGATGTCGAGGTGACGTACGTCTGACATACAGCAACGCTGCGACGAGTCTTTCGAGGTGTTTCGAGCAGCACATGTGCTTCAAGATCAGAAGAACGTCACCAGAAGATGACGAGAGATCAGGAAGACCTTCAACACGCTCAACTCCCGAAAATGTCAAAACTATTTGGCAACTCCTGCATGATCTCACTTCCTAAACCACTCTACTCTGCAGAATTTCCCCCTCTTCCAGAAGATGAATTAAGAATGTTTAATCCAAATGCACAAATTTGTTGTTTTAGGAAATTACATAAGAATAAATGAAAAAAGATAATGTTCAAAGTGTACAAATAAATTCATTTAAAAACCTACCGAAATAAACATTTCTCTTATTATTGTAACTTATGTAATTATGAATTATTGCATTTAATACACTTTAGTTTCTGCTTGATGCCTGGATTCTGAAAGAAACAAACTCATTTGGACTGAATGAAGTAAGTAGGTTAAAAAAGTGTAGATTAAAGACGTATCTTTTTAGTGAGTTCTACACATAACACACATCACATCATAACCTTGTGCTCCAGAACATCTGATCACATGCACATTATCAACTTGTGCTGTTAATATCATGAACAGCAGCTACGCTAATTCCTCTCCACTGCTTCTCTTTCTCTCCCCATCCTGAGGCATCTTGAGGTTGGCCAGCTCCGGTCACGTCCCACCTCATGAAGATTATGGAGCTTTAAAATAATAGATGCCGAACTCGCAAACTTCCCGAACCACCGAGAGACGTACCAGTGCCAGCTGGATTCCACTTCATGTGTGGAGTTTTGACATTGGACCTTCTGGAGTGTTTAAAGGCTCTGGCATGGAGAAGCTGGTGCTGGATCTGTGATGATCACAAATGTTGGGATCAGTAGCTCCTAGTTTTATAACCATAAAGACTGTAGAACGAACATTTACTTATAATCTTATACTCCAGTGCTCATGTTAGCTCTCACTCTCCAGTGTTCTGTATTGTTGAAAGATTTATGATCAAACTCTTGATGTCACCCAAATGAGGATGGGTTTCCCTTTGAGTCTGGTTCCTCTCAAGGTTTCTTCCTCATAACATCTAAGGGAGTTTTTCCTTGCCACAGTCGCCACGGCTGCTCATCAGGGACAAATTCACACCATTCACCTTCACTGTTGATTTGTGTAAAGCTGCTTTGAGACAATGTCTGTTGTGAAAAGCGCTATACAAATAAACCTGACTTGACTTGTGGAGGTTGAGATCCAGCTGACTCAGATGAACTTTAGCCCAGGATAAGTAAAAAGAAGGTATAACATTTAATCCTAAATCTCTGAGATTTCTTGATGAAAATGTTGGGATTTGCTGCTTCAGCAATAGATTGGAGTTTATTTCCAGATCATTGTAAAACAACAGTAAATAAACATGAAGCGTTGATGTGGAGGTTGAAAGAGAAAACTCCATCTGAAAATCACTGCAGTTTTCTACCATGTTCTACATACATTATATGGAGAAAACTTCTCACAAGTTCTACATGAAAAACCAAAAATCAGCTCAGGATGAAGACGCAGCTGCTAATTTTCACACATCTTAATCAAATTTAAAAGACAGTTGGGTTTTAACTCCAGCACTTCCAAGATGCCTCTGTTTGGCCCTTGAGTGAGGCCCTTAACCCTTTCTGCTCCAGTGTTTTTTTATCATGGTTGGCCCTGTGCTCTGACCCCGCCTTCCTAGCAGACAGCTGCTTAATGAAAGTCTCTCTCTATCTTTCCTTCTTCCTTTCTTTCTATCTTTCTTCACATTTTCTTTTTTTTGTCTTTTCTTCTCTTTTCTTCTCTTTTCTTTCTTTCTTTCTTTCTTTCTTTCCTACTTTCTTTCTTTCTCTTTTTTATTTTTTTTTTTCCAATCATTCTCTGGTGGTCTAGTGGTTAGGATGCGGCGCTCTCACCGCTGCGGCCTGGGTTTGATCCCTGGTCAGGGAACCATCCCCAGCCAATCTTAGTGCCGGTCCCAAGCCCGGATAAATAGGGAGGGTTGCGTTAGGAAGGGAATCCAGCATAAAAACATGCGCCAAATCAAACATGCGGATGATTCGCTGTGGCGCCCCCTAACGGGAGAAGCTGAAAGAAAGTTATTTATTCATTTATTCATTCATTCAACCCTGAGACTGTGTCTGAGTCTTAAACACTAATTGGAAGCCTGTTCCATAACTGTAGAACTTTGAGGAAGCTCTGCCCCTGCTGTAGACTTCACTATCGAAGGTACCAACAAATAACATGCACCTTTTAAAAAATATACACTGTATTGACAAAAGTTTGCAGGCACCTGGTCATAAGTGATTTTTGAGCATCGCATTCCAAATTTAGACCCAATTTGCTCTTATAATTCCCTCCACTCTTCTGGGAAGATGTTCCACTAGATGTTGTAGTGTGCTTGTAGACATTTGTGTTGAACAGCTACAAAGGTGTTGGTAAAGTCAGATACTGATGTATGTGAGAAGGTGAGAAGCTCTATAGCAGGAGATGTTCCACATACTTACAAACAATGTAAAGCAGATTTGTATGAAGCTGGCTTCATGCACAGGGTCATTATCATGCTGAAACAGACTTTGGATCTTCTAGTTCAAGGAAATGCTACATTTTATTCTCCTGCAACCAAAGACGTTGCAAAGATACAATTGTGTCTCCTATCTTGCAATAAGATTTTGGGAAATAACCACATCTGGCAGGGAAAGTCAGGTGTCCAATATGTTTGTCTATATAGTGTAGATGGATCATAATAGACCAAAAGTTTGCTCAGGTGCTGCACAATGAGATGAATGAGATTCTCCAGGTGAATGTGTTCCTCACTGCCCACAGTGGTCCAAAGTCTGGCGACACATTCATCATGTTAGGACCAGCCTCATTTTATCTACCATCGTCCTCCTGATGTTGTTTATGCCCATAACAAAGAACAGAGAACGGACTACCAACATCTTCTCAACTTTATATAATGTGTTAATGGCCTTGTTCTCTCTCAGGGTCTTAGAGGTTATATGTAAATGTAATTGTTAATGGTGAAATGTAGACTTTATTTTCTTGCGTTTAGATTTCTCTCGTTATACACCACTGAGAACTGGTCATAACTCTCTGGATACAAAGCTGGAACTGGGAATGTCAGGGTTTATTAGGAAATACTCTGATCCGGCAACATTTTACACGTGTTACAGCGGGAGAGAGAGTGAGAGAGAGGGAGAGAGAGAGGGAGAGGGAGAGGAAGAGAGAGAGAGAGAGGGAGGAAGGGAAAGAGAGAGAGAGAGAGAGAGAGAGAGGGAGGGAGGGAGGGAGGAAGAGAGAGAGAGAGAGAGAGAGAGAGAGAGAGAGGGAGGGAGGGAGAGAGAGAGAGGGGGGGGGGGGTTGGTGAATGAAAAGAAGTCATTTCACATCTGAAGCTCAGTAAATGGGGTTTTGACGCAGGAAAATTGGCAGTTGAAGCTTTTTGCACGTGAGTTGTGTACACAGATAATCTCAACCCTCTTCATGTTCACAACACACAAAACTGCAGTGTTTTACTTCTTTTTCTTTTCTTACTTTTTGTTTTGAAGGCCACGCACTCTCACACACTCTCACACACTCTCACACACTCTCACACACTCTCACGGCTTAATCTTTCTTCTGCAGGAACATACATTTATCAGCAGTCCATTTGTTCAGACCTTTTTCATCTTTACTATTCATATAAAACTCACTTTTATCTTCGGAAGAATAGAGATGCTGTATGATTTTATGCATATTTACATTTTTTATGTGAAATGCATTGGAAAAGAGCTCATGTTCTTATGTTCACAGCTTTGATTTAACACATTGATTTTGTGCCCATGATACACACCGGGGTCGTGCTTAGGTTAATTTTTAGTTTCATTTGTTACCACTGTGCAGGAAAAACTGCAAATAACAAGTTTTTTTTCTTTACACAGAAGGTAATGCAACAATATAGACCTGTGTGATAAAAACAGCTTTCCCATTTCAACAAACATGCCGAGTTCTCGTGGAGAAAATAATCCTGAATCTGGAACAAGAGAGTATGCCCTGCTTAGTTTGGGGGTGACTGGGTAACTGGGACCTGCCCCCAGGAGTCAGAACTGGAGTAATGCCCACATTATACTGCAGAAAAAAAGATATAAAAATAAGTAAAAAAAATGGAACACATCTTTTCCCAGAAAGTCTGTGACAGGAATAAAAACACAGCGAGACCAAAACGCCACGTCTTCATCACCACCTCCATAAATCACAGCGTCGCTGCCGAGCCACAATAACAGTCACCCGGCGGAAGATTAATCCATCTCCAGAGCTTGATAAAGGTTAATTTGGTAAAAGTATGCATCCGTTTGAAAGCAATTACCACCGGATTGGCAGAACCGGCGTTGTCATGGAGACAGGATGGCGGCGATGTGTTCCTGCATGACATCATCTCCGTTTTATTCATTATACATAAAAATAAATAAATAAAATAAAATACACTGAAGCTTCACTGACCAAGGCTTTTACTGACCCCATCAGCTTCTGGAAGCTTCTACACTGAGAAACGGAACAGATGTTCAATGTTTTTCATTTCCAAATTATTTTAAATTGTTCATCACATATGCAAAAAACAGGCAAATTATATATATATATATTATTGATTCACTGTACAAGCATATGTATAATGATGCATCATTTTTAACATATTTGCATCGTTAAAAAACTATTTATTTCCATATAATGATTAATTAATATACTTTTTTTTACAAAGTGATCAATAAATTGCGACCGATATTTTTTTGCAGATCTCCTCGTTTCTCGAAGCACGTTCTCTCGGCACCGCTGCTGCTACGTGAATACGACCTATCGCAACACTACGGAGGCCCACGTGTGTCCTGAGAGTCACATAGAATACAGATTTACATGGCAGAGGCAGAGCTGTAACTTCCTGCACACACAACAGGAAAAGAACATCTGGTTTTTTTGCACTACAAAGACGTGAGTGTGAATACGGCCGTGCGTTAGAAATCAGAAGGCACTTAAATTAATGATTTGCTGTCTGTCTGAACCAAAGTATTAAAAGTAACCATTCTGTACCATGTTGAATTGCAGAGTATCATACTGGCTTGTCATTTTAAAGACACTTAAATGCTTCAATCACCATCAAATTGTATGAAAGAAAACATGGGTCATGAGTCATTACTTTCACACCACATTCACTGAATGCAGATGAAAACTTCTAAAATGGTTCTTAAACTGTTCTTAACCTCAACCTCGATTCGCAGATTCAATGTGATGTGTTTGATTTCTATATTTTTATTCTCACCTTCTATATGAAAGACAGAAGCAAACACTGATATAAATGATATGAATGTTTCAAAACTCATTCATGGCTTTGTTTCACATCACTTTTATGGCTTTTTGCCTCTTTTCTTTTCTATTTCCTTTCACCAAACAAATTCCACTTTGTTTTACATTGAAAAATCCTCTCTTAGCAGGAAGAACAGCTTCACACACTCTCAGCATCTCAACACTTGCATTTCTCCAAACATTCATATGAAATACTTTACTGTCCCTCAACAATGTTCTCACTAAATGGAGATTTTCTTCTTCATCTCAGAGCAGTTCAGTAGGATTGAGGTGTGGTGACTGGGCAGGTAGTTCTTTGATAGATAATCACTCCAGACGTCTGTCTGCTTTTTAACTAACACGTACAGAACTCAGATGTGCACTTCTTCTCATCATCTTGTTTTACGATGAAGTTGGTTCCAATGAGCTGCAGTCCAGACTGGTGGTGAAGTGTGGAATAGGAACCATGTAGGTTCAGGATTCCCTTCACTTTCTGGAACCTTCACTGCTCCAAAACAACCCCAAACCATTAAACTTTCACCTCCATGTGTGAGTGTGGGGGTGAGGGAGTCTGATCACATCTTCTCTCCTGTTCTTCATACACAAGTTCTTCTGGTAGACACAAAAACGTCCCATCTTTAAACATTCTTTCACTCATTCAGTGTGCGATTTCAGTGTGTTTTTGCTTTTTACTGAGTTGAGAGAGAGAAAGAGAAAGAGAGAGAGAGAGAGAGAGAGAGAGAGAGAGAGAGAGAGAGAGAGAGAGAGAGAGAGAGAGAGAGAGAGAGAGAGAGAGAGAGAGAGAGAGAGAGAGAGAGAGAGAGAGAGAGAGAGAGAGAGAGAGTGAGAGAGACAGAGAGAGAGAGAGAGAGAGAGAGAGAGAGTGAGAGAGAGAGAGAGAGTGAGAGAGAGAGAGAGAGAGAGAGTCAGAGAGAGAGAGAGAACTATTTTTGGTGCTCCAGACTCTTTATTGATATTTCAACTGTATAAACTATTTCTTGTCATTTTTTATTTCCTGCTCGAGAGTGTAGTCCATCATCAGAAGAGCTCCATCAGCCTTGACTTTCATAGAACAGTTAATCATGGAGAAATCAAACATCAACTTCTGCTGCTTCAAATCTCACATCATGAAGCAGATCCTTTTCTTTGTGTCCCAGGTGGTGCTTTAGCATGTTCCAATGAACACACACACAATGTACTGAGTCCAGTGTGTGTGTGTGTGTGTGTGTGTGTGTGTGGGGGGGGGGGGGGTGTAGTGTGTATGAGATATAAGTGTGTATGTGTTCTTATCGACAACATGACCTGGAGAAGACTTAATTGGTCTCCAGCTTCTTTGTGTTTGTCATGCTGTGTTCAACAAGCACAACTAATTAGCACTTGGATTCAGGCTTTTATTCTGATACTTGAACACACACACACACACACACACACAAACACACACAGTGTGACAAACTAATTTCATGTAGCACCCTAAGGAATTCTTTGGAGTGTTCCTCAGGGGGAACTTCTAAGAGTGTGACAAAGCTAACATCAAACTTTATCTGATTGTTTAAGTGAGTGAAGTCAATGAGATCCACGGAAATGTATTTACATTCTGACAATTTGACCTGAAACAAAGTCATTGAATGAAAAGTACTCTTATAAGCATCAAATGTTCCTCCATTGGTCTTATTTGATCTGAAGGATGTGATCCTCCTACAGACACGAGCACTTTCTACAGAAATATTATAGAAATATATGGAAATCGAGCATTCAGAAAACGTTCTTGCTCAGTAAGCACCTTATCCTGGTCAATATTTTATTAGATCTGGAGTCTCGCTCCACCTCCACCAAGCATGCCAAGTCCATCACAAACAGGATTGGTCTAGCACAGTCAGTATATGTTCTGCAAGCTGAACTCATTTATCTAAAACTCGAATCCCTTCTGATGTCTAGAACAGTTCATTATCTGAGGAACCTCTCTTGATGACACCAATGTGCCTTTGGTCTTCATAATTGTTCAGTTGAAATGTTATATACAGGTGAATCTTAAAGGTTGGTGGTTTGGGAAGTCGTGTCATCTACTGGTGTTGGTTCACTGTGTTTTATAAAGTCCAAGGTCAGCACAGCCTTCTACCAGGAAGTTTTAGAGCACTTCATGCTTCCCTCTGCTGACCAGCTTTATGGAGATGCTAATTTTTTTTCCCAGCAGGATTTGGCACCTGCCCACACTACCAAAATTAAAAGAAATATACATCAAATATATCGGTGTGTGTGAAGATTCTATATAATATACCAGTTTCACTTTTTCTGTCACTAAAATAAATCAACTTCTTAATGATATTATAATTTATTGAGATAAACAATAAACCTGTATTGTGGGTATTTAAGTTGCTAAATCTTAAAGAATCTTAACCTTTTTAGAATAGAATTATTAAGAGTTTTTAATCATTAAATGACTGAGTAGGAAAATGTCTATAATTAAACAAATGCAATTAATATGAGATGAAATTAGCATTTTGGGCAACACATACTGTTTAGTAAAAGGGAGGCGAAGCATCAGTGTCCTCAGTGTAACAGGGGCGGAGCATCAGTGTCCTCAGTGTAACAGGGGCGGAGCATCAGTGTCCTCAGTGTAACAGGGGGGCGGAGCATCAGTGTCCTCAGTTTAAGAAAAAGGTGGAGCATCATTGTCCTCAATGTACCAGGGGCAGTAACATGCTTCTCTGCTGCACTTAAAGACTGTATATCTCTTGGGTTCTGCTCTAAACGCTGCCCTGCCATGGCTTTTATACTTGTCATTGTTTTCTATAAACTGATGGACTTATTTGGTGTTTTCTCTATTGTATGTTAGTAGTTTTTATCTGCACTGATAAACTTCTTGTTGCGGACGTGTGACGTCCAATATAATACACTTGGCTCATTGATGTGTAGCATGTCTGTTTTCCCTCAACCTTTTTGCAGCATTTGAAATCTAAGTGTTACAATTCATAGTCTTCAAAAACTAAATTGAAATGTGGAATTGTTAATAAGGTGCTTTTATATTCAGATTCCTCTGCGGAGTTAAAATCACTTTCCAATTTACTGAACACGAGCACATCAATGACCCACAGCAGGGGAAAGAAAAGAAAAGCAATCAGTGTATTTAGTAAAGCTAAAGCGCTGACCTTAATGAGAAAAAACAAATTGTAGCATTTCAATTACAGCCTTAGAGAAACTCAATTATTTCTATTCTCTCTTCTTCAGTCTCCAGCAACTCGTCTTCACCACACACACGTTCTCCAAATTATAACGCTCCATGATTAGCCGTGCAACCAACAATCAGATGAAGATCCAGATCATATTTTAGCGCAGTGTTGCTCAGAGTTCTCTCCTACATCAGTAGAAAAAAAAGAAATCACACAAAGTTCCATTTTAACGGAAAAAAAACTTCAAACAGATTCTGGCTTTGAACTTTTATTTTGTTCCATTGCGGTAAAAAGATGAGGATTATACAGCCAGAAGAGACGCCTTTATTCAGACTGACTCCACTCCAATTTCACAGCACTTGTAGCTTTCAGAAGGTTTCATAAGATGCCATATAAATATCTTGAATCACACACACACACACACACACACACACACACACACACACACACACACACACACACACACACACAGAGCCTTTGGCTTAGCACTGGCTTACAGCTTCCTGTTTCAAAGAGAAAAGCAGCGAGGGTGTTTGGACATTTTATAGAAAGAAAATGGTGAAATATTTTCAATATCAATGTGGTAAAAGATTCTTCTAGAGTGACCTACAGCCATATAATTTATACAACTAAACAATCAAGGGTTAGGGGCCTTGATCAAGGGCCCCACAGTGGCAGCTTGTTGGAGCAGAGATTTGAACTCATGACCCTTTAATAAGAAGTCCAGTATCCATCCACTGAGCTCCAACTTCCTCCATGGCCCTGTGAAAGGCCTGTTGCTAAAAAACTCACAGGATGTTCTTGTACATGTTCTTCCTTGGTATGTCCAGGAGAGCCATTCCAGACTCTTCTTACCTCCTCTGGATAACATTTCAATTAATGTGGATGGCCATATAAACTATATAAATAAAGTCAAAAGTGAAGACAAGGAGCTCACATTACTTCTTTATCTACTTCTTCCAGCTTCTCCCATTAGGGGTCTCCACGGCAGATCATCCGTCTCTATACCCCCTGTCCTCTACATCTGCCTCTGTCACACCAACTACCTGCATGTCTTCCCTCACCACATCTATAAACCTCCTCCTTTGTCTTCCTCTTTTCCTCCATACTGGTGGCTCCATCTTCAGCATTCTCCTACTGATATACCCCATGTCCCTCCACTGCACATGTCCAAACCATCTCAATCTCACCTCCCTCACCTTGTTTTCAAAACGTCCTACATGTGCTGTCCCTCTAATAAACTCATTTCTGTTCCTATAAAATAAATTCATTCACTGTTCCTGCCCCTCTCCCCTCCTTGGATCTTCCCACTTCATCCTGGTCTGCCTCTGGATAGTGTTCTCTTCGACTGGAGGCCACTCTGTGCAGCTTGGAACAGTTTCTCATCAACGCCTTGGGTGGTTCCATGAAATCCCTGAGTAAGAACAGGAGCTCTGAGGATCTGAGGACTGTAGTTAATATCAACAGTCTCCTACACTGACTCGGGACTACAGTTTACTCTGATCTCCATCACTGCACCTCAACATTGTTTATCTGTAATAAATGGACATTCGGTGGAACCCAGATGAGGATGAGGTTCCCTCTTGAGTCTGGTTCCTATCTGGTTTCTTCCTTCTGCATCTCAGGGAGTTTTTCCTTCACCACAGTCTCTACCGGCTTGTTCATCAGGGACAAACTTACACTTATAAAGAACATCTTTATTTTTATCACCACATTATCTGTGTGAAGCTGCTCTGAGACCATGTTCATTGTTAAAAACACTATACAAATAAAAATAAAATGAATTGGATTGTTTCCAAGTTCAAGTGAACACAAAATTGCATTACACCGCATCCAAAGACATCTGATACAATTGTGTGCCTCCAGCTTTGTGATAACAGTTTGGAGAAGAACCACATATGGCAGGGACGGCCAGGTGTCCCAATTCTTTTGTCCATATAGTGTAATAAGGCTTCCTCGGCTTTTATAAAACAAGTTTAAATACATATCTGATGGATAGAGTAATAACTGACTGACCAACATGTCAGATTGCAGAGGCTGGAGGAAATGCAAAAGGAGTGAAATGTAAAATCCATGAGATGAAAATAAAAAAAAGAAATGACAGGTTAGTGGAGCAGGGTGAAAGAGAAGACATAAAGCCCAGATATACAGTTTTGTTGTAATATTTCTGATGAGACATGCTCGACAATTTACATGGTGCATCAAGGAATGAAGTGAAACATCAGCATGTAGTGGAGCAGCCTGTAAATGAGAATTAAAGTGTTGGTGAAAGGCAGTAATGGAGCAGGAGCAGGAACTTGACAGGTGGTACGAAGAAGCAAAAAATTGCTGAGAACATTCACATAGCCATGAGGCAGTCGGGTTTCTTTTTTTTTTTTCTTATTGACGTCGTTTTAGCAGATCAATTGGTGCGGGACGTCTGTAGTGTTTCCTGCAGAGAAGTGAAAGGAGCTATTAAGAAGTCTATTCATGGTCATTTTTAACCTTCTTCAAAAAAGCATTTGAGCAGCAGGAGGAAGCCGGTAGAGCGAGAGGATGCATGCTGGATTGTTGTTGTGTGAAAGTGGTACATGTGCAACGAGGGAGGGTTTTTACAGGAAATAATAAATACTACAAAGAAAGCATCAAGCTGAGTCAGAATAGGTGACTTCAACCGACTGTTGCTGGTACATGAGGTATAAAAAACACTATCAAACCCTGTTATTGGGGATCTGCAGGAGCGTCTTTTAGCTCGGAAATAAATTGCTTATGATTGTGTAGACGGCTGTGGAGATGCTCTGATTTTTACAAGTATGTTCAATGTTCTCAGTGATAAACCATGTAGTAACACTGGACTTTCGAAAAACATTCTACATCTGCTATTTCTTCATCAATTACCATTAAAAGGCTTTGGCTTGGGAGAGTTGGTGTTGGTTCTACAATGATCTCAGATGCTAATTTATGAGTTGTTTAGGAGCTCCTGTTTCCTGTTGTGAAAAGCGCTATAGAAATAAACTTGACTTGACTTGACTCTTGGTGCTACCCAGATAATGAGGAGTTCCCTTTTCAGTCTGGTTCTTCTCAAGGTTTTTTCTCCATACCATTAAACCTAGTTAGTAAACTGAGTTGTCCTTGGTCATTGAGAATAAATACACAAATCTATGATTGTTGTTCTCTAATTCGTACATTGTGTAAAGCGGCTTTGAGACAATGTTTATTGTTAGTGTTAAAAACTCTCTAGAAAAAAATATTAAATTAAATTGTGTGAACGGAAAAACAAACCGGGGAGATTTAACACATTTTTGATTAGAAAGTTATGAGTTCAAATCTCCTAGCAACGCCAAGCTTCCACTGCTCGGCCATTGAGCAAGGCCCTTGAACCTCACCTGCTCAGTTCTATAATTGAGATAATTGTAAGGTGCTTTGGATTCATCACTTACAAAGAAGAGTATTGCTTTGATAAGTATTGCATTTTCTAATGTTCAAATCTGTGATTTCATTGTACTGCACATTCCATCATTTTTGAAAAACCAACTTTACCTCCAGTCCTTTACTGTGTTCACTGTTCTACAGACCCGAAACTACTGATCACGTGATCCTCAAGTAAGCTTTAAAATAAAGTTCAAACTATTTTTCTACTTCATGTTGCACTGCTACTTTATAATGTGTTGTTACATAGTGAACTGCATACGGTACAAAGTTGAAAAGCTGCAATTAAATAATCTAAACTAATTCCCAATTTATCGCTGAATCTCAGAAGCTTCTTCGCTGTAGGCCAGGAGCAGTGGAATATAACTTCTGCATTTTGGTGTTTGCTAGCTGTAAGGTTGTATTGAGTTCCTCATTGATTTGTTAAAGCTGAGTTTAGGTTATTTTACAGCATTGTTAAATTCAAAATGCTCTGTTACTGTAGAAAAGATAGCAAGCTGATAACTTTCTTTAACAGCAAACCGATTTTTATTTATTTACATTACAGTTATGACATTCGGCAGCTGGTTAAGGGCCTTGCTCAAGCCCCCCAACAGTGGCAAGTTGGTGGTGTTGGGATTTGAACCGATGACTTTATGATCAAAAGTGCAACACCTTCATCACGGAGATCTCAATAAAGTCAGTGATTTCAATTCATTTATTTAGCTGTACAGTTGACAAAGTTGTAATTTGAATCTAATATAAATATTGTCGCTGTAACATTGTCAGTTTGTATAGCACAATTAATAATGTACATTATCGCAAAGCATTGTTACAGAAATGTATAGATATAAATATATATATGATCTTTGAATCTTGTCTAAGATAAAGACCAGACAAAAAATGTATATATTATAAATCTTTCTTAATCAATCAGGTTTTACACAATCAAATGTCTAGTTGTGTAACCAGAAAATTAATTATTGCTTCTTTATGAAGTCTATTTAATTAAAATTCTAAAGTTCTTACTGTTCACTGATGGAGATTCAAGTCCAAAATTGTTTATGGTAGTTGCAGTCCAGAGCCATCTTCATGGTTACTAAGCATTTACCATCTAAAGTATTCTCATTTACCGTCAAGCTGTCCGTGTCGAGTCATCCTCAGAATTAGGGAGTGGTTTTTATTTGATGACAACTTCACGATGTTGGACACAAGAATGGATCAGGCAGGTTCAGAGTCCAGAAGAGGTCAGGATCACTGAGACCTCATGAATAGCATGTGTCGCTCCAAGGGACTTTTGCGTTAATAAAATAATAATAAGAAAAATTCAAGGAGTGGAAACTATTTATTTTTCCACGTACTCCCCTGCTACATGTATACACTCATCCCCGTGTTTACCCAACGCCAGGAACGATTCACCATGAAAAGATTTATCTGTACAACTGAACCTTCCTAGCACAGCCTTGTGAATGCTCACCACTCCCACAGAAAGTCTATTGTCTATTGTGTAATTTCAAGAGAGGTTGTGTGTTGATTATCCAGGATCAGCCGTCCCATAAGATGAATGCTTACAGGAATAAATTCCCGACTAATCCGGATCGTCACTGACTGCCATCTTTCAAATATTTACACCATTCAAATGTCTCACTGCAGCTGAGCGTCTCATCTTCGTACCTCAGCACCAAACACTGTTCCGTGTACTCACTAACACTGTTGTTTGGACATGTGCGCCACCGATCAGTAACAGGACACACTAGTCACTTACTACTGCATGTAGTACCGCCACGTTAGCATCCATTTTTATACCTGTAACATTAAAAGTCTCTGTTTGACTAGAGTGCCCCTCGTAAAAAGATAAAGAAGGAAACAGATTTATGGAATACTTCTATAGTACTTCCACAAGACTAGCTATAATAGTTATATAGATTCGATTTCCTCTGTTCTTAAGATTACAGCTTCTACATCTGATTATTAAAAAAGCTAACACTGAGGACTCCTTCCATAAAGGTCAAATTCATTTTATATCAATGATTTACACAAAGATGTTAAATCTATGTGAAACATCTGCATTAGTAATCTTAGCCTGATGTTCTACTAAAAGAAGTTTTGAGCTGGTGACTCATACAGAGAAATAAACCAGCGCCACAGAGACCGACTTTTCTCAGGACTGTACTGTAATTGGTCTGACTGTGCAACCTCACACAGAAACATGATTTTACTGAGTGTGTGTGTGTGCCATTTTATAGAAGCAGCACTGACACCTACAGTACTCCCACCCTGTGATAATGATGCTGACGTGGAGTTGGTCCTGAAGTTGCAGAGGCTAAAGTTGGTAAGAAACAAACACTGAAGTATGTACAGAGATGAATTTCTCACCTCTGCATTTCCAATTGGTTTTATTTCATAAATAATTACAAAAACCTGGGAAAACGTGCAAAACATAAAGAATTTCTTTAAGCCTGGAAGCCAGAACATGTGCATTGTTTTGGCTGAGAAAACTTTTTAAACCTGATGCAGAAAGATGGCCTGGATTTTTGAGACATGATATTTTCAGGAAAGAGACCATGGCGAAATCTGGAAAACAAACAAAGCAGAAATACGTATACGTTTACAATATTTGTCAGACATCCAGAACAACTTGTCTTCTTTTTTAAAACCAACACCTAAGTATTAAGTCGCTCAACAGTACCAACTTGGTGGTGGAGCAGAGTTTTGAACTCACAACCTTTCAATGAGAAGTCCAACATCAAACAATGAGCTACAAACGTAGGATCTCAAAACAGTATCTGGGCTCAAGAATGATCCAAACAGAAAACATTTTATCACAGAGTTGAGCAATCGAATATTCTTCATGAACATCCTCTAGGAAAGCAAAATAACCTCTTTATATGCACCGATATTTCTATAAAGATATTAATGATAACATTCCTCAAGGGAACACAGGGGAGCAAAAACACTCTTGACCATCCTCAATGCAAGAAGTCAGGATGAGGAGCTTTATACTTTTTACATGTACATTACAGGACACTGAAATTCTTCCCAGCTTGTTAGGAAGCTTTGGTCAGAGCCATGGTATGGAGCCCCTGGAGCCTTGCTTAAGGACCAACCAGTAGCAACTTGACGTTGCTGGGGCTTGAACCCCCGACCTTATGAACCTTAACCACTGAACCAACACTGCCCTGTTTAATGTGTGTAGTGTTCCATTGCTATTAAACATCATTATCGTGATTCCAGACTGTTATTTATGTGAGGAAATGCTATATCTCCTAATAACAAAGAAATCTGATATCCTAAATATATAAACAGCCTGGAAGTGATGACAAACCTCAACAGTCGAGACAATTGCCGTTTCTCATGGCAGAGAGATTTGAATAAAAGAGTTTGATTCTGTGACTGGTGTTTTTTATACACATAAAGAGTTGATATTAGGAGAACTTTCTTAAAGGGACAGAACTAATTTGGGTCTGTTGTCAGGAGTCAGAAGTCAGGAGTCTGGCTGATTTGGTACAGGATCAAATATTTTATTCATTCCATCAAATACAAATGAATGTATATATAATATTAATTTAGAATTTTTTTCTGGATTTCCTCTCTTTAAAAATAAACCTACAATAAAAATTCTAGACTGCTCATTTCTTTGTAAGGGGATAAATGTACAAAATCAGCAAAGGATCAAAAAATTATTTCCCCCACTGTAAAAATATCAAGTGGAGTCTCATGCTTCTTGTATTTCTCAGTCCTTGTGTGAAAACTTCGCATTTCTGATTTGAAATGTTTATGATACATGGCTTTAGCATCACCTAATACTCTTTTGCATTTGGTCCCTGGATGAGAAATCATCAGAAACACAGAGAGGAGCTGAGCGCTAACTTTACTGATTTGCTCCAATGCACAATCATGGTGCAACAAAGTACTTACATTTAATCCTCAAAAAAATGCAAACTGTGTTCTTCTGGAATAAAAACATGATCTTGGCCAGTTTGCCTTGAAATAAACTCTTCTGGCCAGCACAGATTCTGCTACAATTTTCCTTTCTCACTAAAGGAGTCTTCAGTGTCAGAGATTAAACTGTGACTTTACATTTCCTTCCACAGAAAAATCTTGAAGTCAGCTGATTTCATCCACTGATTAAAATTGTGTGAGTTTTGCTTAAGGGGTAAGTCAGCAGGTGAGCGATAGCCTTAGCGATACCCATGTTAAAGATGTACTTTATCCCTATAAAGCAGAGGTCATCATTCTTATGTCATTGTAACATCCAATAAGTAAAGTTTTTTTCCCTCCTGGCATTGACAACACCATTGAGATGTTTGTTTCATTGAAGAGCCGTGAAACACGGTTTAGGAATGAATCATTCATACTGTATGTTAAAGAAATTCAAGGCTTTTGTTGCTTTGTGTGTTTTGCGGATACACAGTTTGTTTCCTGTATTTCTAACAAACGCCATGTATATCGATATTAAACCACATAAACCCTGATTCTCTCCAGATATCACATTTCAGACACTGAGAAAAAAAATATCAAATTTACTGACTTGTCGTCCAGTTTTTACATATCAAGGTTGTTGATTTGTCACATGCATATCATTTTTTTAATGGTGTGTGTGAGGTGGGAAAGTGAAGACTCTCTCAGGTGTCTTTGTTGAGAAGTTCGATTGCCTGAGTGCAGACTTTCCTCTTGAATATATTTCTGTTGGTTCTTAGGATTCTGTAGATCTTAACTGGTGGAAGCTGATGTGTCCAGGGTGGTGATGATTCTCCTGGTCCTGGTCCTGCATTACTGAGGGCTCCCTTACCTGATGGGCTTCTTCACTCTGTACTGTGATATCTCCAAACAAGGTATTGAAAAGACTCTTCACAGTCCCAGTGAAGAAAGCCCTCAGCACTTTGTAGGAGATGATGAATCTGGCCAGGGAGAAATTGTTCTTATGGCATCATGTGGACATCCACTTCTTCTAAACAGATCTTCTCAATGATCTTGTTGGTGATTACGCATACCACAACTGTGTAATTAACACACTTCACCAATATGTTAGGGTTTATTCATGCAGTCATTGGTGGAGTCCAGCAGAGGGATGGATGTAAATGGAAATTGACAAATGGAAGATTTCCGACTCAGGTATTTTGAGAAGGAAGATTTTGCTTTGTTTTTGCATTGTAACTTCTGAGTGTTTCAAGACCGTCTTCATTTGAATAAATAATTGTTGACATTACTTATGTATGTTTGATCTTGATATTAATAGTAATCTTGTTTCTAGTTTAAATGTTTTCTTATTGTAATGATTAGAATAAGAATTCTCTTGTTCTCTGGTTGTGAGATCTTTTTAACACAAATTATAAAATGTAAAATCTGCACTGGCAGATCATTTGCTTGTTATTCTGGATCTTCTTTCATTTATTTCCTAAATTTCGACATTAATATTTTGCAGTGCTCCATGTTGCTGATCTGCAGCCGTGGACACGTTCAGATCTTTCAGCACGGGTCGATCTACCTGTGGTTTCTGAATGATAAAAACCTTTACAAAGCGTGTGCTGATCGTCTCTTCTTTCAGAAACTCTGGTGTCACTATAAATCAATATAAATATGAACTGTTGCAATAAAACAGGCAGCTGTGCCACATGTTCATTACAGAACAGTAATGATTTTTTAATCAGACTCAATTAACCAGAGTTTCCTTTATAATGTGCTACAGTGATTGTAATTATCCACAGCAGACTGAGCAGAACCATCACCGTAATCCACTTCTTATCGCCCCAGATAAGAACCGCAGACATGTTTTGGGGATAATTAGCTTCCTACCTTAATGACACTCCACTAATTAAACAAATTAAAACTGTTGTCAGTTCAAAGGTGGCAAATCGACCATAACGCATTTGACAATGTCGACTTGTCCTGTGTTTTATAGTTTATGCAACAGTGCACAACAGATTCAAAAACACAATCAGTGCGTAATAAATTCCAGCTTGTAAACACTGAATAATTCCATTAGCATGCAGGCGTGTGTCCATATTACATTTAGTTGTGATATTTAAAACAATAGCCATGATCTTTTAGGAAAAGGACGCATTTTAACCCAGTGTGTGTGTGTGTGTGTGTGTGTGTGTGTGTGTGTGTGTGTGTGTGTGTTTCCTACACATAAACAAGTACTGAACAAACTCCTCACACTCTGTCTTTAATGCTTCATTAATGCATTTTAGTTCAAAGTTACAGTATCTCACAAAAGTAAGTGCACCCCTCACATTTCAGCAGTCATTTTAGTATCTTCTCAGAAAGCAATACTGTAGAAATTAAACATGGATATATTTTAGAGTATCAATGTGCAGTTTGTGCATCAGTACTGATTTACTGTCCTGTAAAAATCACAACATACAGACATTATTGTCTAAATAACTGGCAAATAAAGTGAGTCCCCCCTCAGTGATAACAGCTGTATTACTGGATATATACTGGATTGTCTCTGATCTCTGAACATGATCTAGTTTCTGTTATATTATTTATCATTTGCACAAACAGCTCCAGACATTTCTTCCT
This sequence comes from Silurus lanzhouensis, assembly GCA_039877035.1. Classification (NCBI taxonomy): domain Eukaryota; kingdom Metazoa; phylum Chordata; class Actinopteri; order Siluriformes; family Siluridae; genus Silurus; species Silurus lanzhouensis. The sequence continues at coordinate 381,726 of JBCEWE010000258.1, forward strand.
TAGAAAAACAGAATGGCGGTGTTTTATTGAGTAACTGTGAACGATACCCCTGATTGAGATGATGAGTTGTGAGAATATTCAGACACTGATCCATGTGTGAGGTGACTATAAAATTCAATGAACAGTAGGGCATGGAGTGAACAATGGTGGCAGGAGAACATTTCCCTCCTGAACGTCAGAGGTTGTAGATTTGTGAAGAAGGAGATGAGCTTCCACCCACTCCAGATCATCAGAACCATGGTGGAGAAAGTGGACAGTGGACACAAAGCAATCAGAGCTGTTCAGTCTGTGAACAAATGATTGAACCACTTCAGCTCTTTCCCAGTCCCCATGGTCTCGTCTGCAAATCTCCGTAAAAAGCACTAAACAGCTCAAATCAAATAAACCTCAACAGGCATCTGGAGGTTTGTGTTTAACACACAAACATTCTCCTGCAGCATTCACACACTCCAGCTTTTCCCGATCAGGAATGATGCGTCCTCTCAAGACACACTTTGAGAAAACAAAACATGTGCAGAACATGAAAGCTGAGAGATCTACAGTGACCTCCATCTGATTCTCTTCAACCCTGAACGTCATTTAACAGATCACAGAAACATGTACAACTCAACAAATATTAAACACACAAACCCCAAAAGGGTTACACACACGTTTAAAACCTGGTAGTTATAATCACTACGGTTTACTTACCACATTACATCATCACAGGCGGAGCATGTAAAATAAGATCTCATCTCATTTTTGCCTGATTTCAATCTTAAACTTGTAAAATAACCACAATTCATCTTGCTAAAATGTATGCTTTGGCTACAAACACACACACACACACACACACACACACACACACACACACACACACACACACACACAAACTACGTGTCACACAATATAAAACATGAAATCAAGGCTCAGAATCACAGAAACGAGGTGGTATAAAAAGATTTGATTTGATTTATCTACATTTCCACATGATCACCTTCAAAATAGTCCCCATGCACAGCAATACGGTGCTCCAAGTGTTCTTCTGGAACGTGTCATGCACCGTCTGAAATTCACGCCGGATCTCTGCAACGGGGTCAATACAGCAAGCCGGATCTCCATCTTCGAGAAGAGGGTGACGTGAAAAATCTGGTGAGTAGTGTGGGTGCGGAGGTGAGATCATGTTGTGAGAAACTCACGTGTGAGGAGAGCTCGGTGACAGGGTCTCAGAATAGCAGACGTGGTAACGCACATAGTCCGAATAAAACCAGAATCTGAAAGAGTATGTTAGTTTAAGTATGTTTGCACTTACAAGGAATTTGTTTTGGTGACAGAAGCTTCCAGTCGCACATTTTTCTAATGATAAATAAGAATAAACAAATTAATAAAAAGAATTAAAAAGAATTAGAAAGTGTTATTGCACGAAAAATAAATAAGGATTGATATTGCACAAAAGGTACAGAAGAGGTATTGCAGATATTTAATCTTATTGCACACTGGGGTGAAAGTTGAAGTGTTCATGAGGTTGATTGTCTGGAGGAAGAAACTTTTCTTCCTGCTACTTGGTGCTCTGTAACGTCAGGTGATTTTCTGAGCCCTTTTTCTCACTCCTGATGTGTACAGTTCCTGTAGTGTGGGCAGGGGAGCAATAATCCTTTCAGCTGTTCTGTCCTCTGTAGTCTTCTGATGTCTGATTGTGTAGCTGAGCCCAAACCAGACAGTTATTGAAGAGCACAGGACAGACTCCATGATGGCCGAGTAGAACTGTGTGAGCAGCTCCTGTGGCATGTTGAATTTCCTCAGTTGGCGAATGAAGAACACACTCTGTTAGAGCTTTCTTACAACAGAGTCGATGTGATTGTCCCACTTTAGGCCCTGAGAAATGGTGGTGCCCAGGAACCTGAATGACTCCACTGCTACCACAGTGCTGTTCATGATGGTGAGTGGGGGTTTCTCCTGAAATCCACAATCATCTCCACTGTTTTGAGGGTGTTAAGCTCCAGGTTGTTATGACTGCACCAGACAGCCAGCTGCTGAACCTCACTTCTGTATGCAGATTCAACAGCGTTGTTAATGAGGCCAATGACTGGAGCTTCAGAAACTTCACTTCAGCTTGACAGAGGGTCTCTAGAGATGCAGTGGTTGGTGAACAGTGAGAAGAGCAGTAGATTAGATTAGATTAGATTCAACTTTATTGTCATTACACATGTACAAGTACAATGCAACGAAATGCAGTTTGGGTCTAACCAGAGTGCAATAACAGCAAGTGCAGGATATATAGATTTAACATGAATTTACATAGTTAAATAAAATAAAGACTATAAACAGTAATTTAAAGATGAATATGTACTATAAATGTTGTATACAGATGAATATATGTTATATAGGTAAAACACAATATACAGAGTAGTGTATATATATATATAATATATATATATAAAAAATATATATATATATATGTATTATGAACATGCTATACAGATGCCTATTACTATACACAGAGATTTACAGAAGAATGTGAGCGGTGAACATAATAATATTGCTATAGCTATAAACAGAGGACGGGTATATATACAGTGGTGATAAGTTTATGGTGAGCAGCAATACAAAGAACAGTGTGCAAATGAGCAAGGTTTGTGTAAACAGTCCGTGCAACAACAAAGTGTGAGGTGAGGAATGATCAGTGTCTTGGTGAGCATAAGTTTTGTTCAGAGTCCATTAGCAAAGAGTGTGAGGTGTGGGGGGAATGTAGTAGTGTATCAGTGAGTGTCAGAATTCACTAAAGAGACAGCTCTAGGAAAAAAGCTGTTCTTTAGTCGGCTGGTCCTGGTCCGGAGGCACCTGAAACGCCTGCCAGAGGGCAGAAGAGTGAACAGTCTGTGGGCGGGATGAGAGGAGTCCTTAAGAATGCTGCGAGCTTGACGCAGACAGCGTTTCTTCTGGATGTCCTCCATGGCTGGGAGTGGAGTCCCTGTGATGTGCTGGGCAGTTTTCAGCACCCGCTGCAGTGCCTTACGCTCGGCAGCAGAGCAGCTCCCATACCAGACTGTGACACAGCTGGTCAGGATGCTCTCTACTGCGCAGCGGTAGAAGTTCACCAGGATATCCGAGGAGAGCTGATTTTTTTTTTAAGTGTCCTCAGGAAAAAGAGGCGCTGGTGAGCCTTCTTGACTAGGCTGGAGGTGTTGATGTTCCAAGACAGGTCTGCCGAGATGTGGATCCCCAGGAACTTGAAACTGGAGACACGCTCAACAGCCATCCCGTTGATGTGGGTGGTGTCATGTGTGCCTCTTGCCTCCTTCCTGAAGTCCACAATAAGCTCCTTTGTCTTGGAGGTGTTAAGGAGCAGGTTGTTGTTGTTGCACCATGTGGCTAGGTGCTGGATCTCCTCCCTGTAGGCAGTCATCATTGTTGGTGATGAGACCAATCACGGTAGTGTCATCTGCAAACTTGATGATGGAGTTAGATCCATTCACAGGCCTGCAGTCGGAGGTAAAGAGGGAGTAGAGGAAAGGGCTCAGCACACAGCCCTGTGGTACACCAGTGTTAAGTGTGATGGTGTTGGAGCAAATGGAGCCAGATCGAACCTGCTGGGGTCTTTTGGTCAGAAAGTCCATGACCCAGTTGCAGGTGGAGGTGTTAATGCCCAGATCTAGAAGTTTGCATATTAACTTGGATGGAATGATGGTATTGAATGCTGAGCTGAAGTCAACAAACAGCATACGTGCATAGGTGTTCTTATTGTCCAAGTGTGTGAGCACAGAGTGCAATGCCATGGAAACTGCATCTTCTGTGCTTCTATTGCTTCGGTAGGCTAACTGGTGGGAGTCAAATGTGGTTGGCAGAGAGTCCTTCAGGTGTGCCAGGACCAGCCGCTCAAAGCACTTCATGACAATGGGTGTCAGTGCTACAGGGCGGTAGTCGTTCAGGCACGTTGGGTTAGAGTGTTTAGGCACTGGCACAATGGAGGTACATTTAAAGCAAGTGGGAACAGCTGCTTGGGCAAGAGACAGGTTGAAAATGTCAGTAAAGACCCCAGCGAGCTGCTCAGCACATGCCCTAAGTACGCGACCAGGGATGTTGTCTGGTCCAGCGGCTTTGTGAGCGCTGATCCGGCTCAGTGCATTGCAGACATCTGTGGAGGAGAGTTTGATTGGAGAGTGATCAGCCGAGAGTTTGAGCTTTGTGGCAGTTTCTTTGTTGTCTCTCTCAAAGCGAGCATAAAAGTCATTAAGCTCATTCAGAAAGAGGACATCAGTGGCAGCGGGGGTGGAGTGGGAGGATTTGTAATCACTGATGGCCTGGATGCCTTGCCACATGCGTCGAGGGTCAGAGTTAGAAAAATGCTCCTCTATCTTCATCTTGTAGCAGTGCTTGGCCTCTTTGATGCCCCTCTTCAGGTTAGCTCTGGATGTGCTGTAGGCCTGAGCGTCACCTGACCTGAAGGCAGTAGTGCGTGCCTTCAGCAGGAGGCGCACCTCCTTGTTCATCCATGGCTTCTGATTAGGGTATGTGATGATCTGTTTCTGGGTAGTAACACTGTCTGTGGTGGAACTGATGTAATCCAGAACAGAGGAGGTATAGCAGTCAATGTCTGTGTGAGAGTCACTGGTGGCCTGAGAAGCAAATGTACTCCAGTCTGTGTGTAGAAACCTTTCCTGAAGTGTGAAATCTGCGTCTGCGGGCCACACCTTGATGGTTCTCACTGATGGCTTTACCCGGTTGATGAGGGGTGCATATTTAGGGGTGAGAAACAAAGAAAGGTGATCTGACTGCCCCAGGTGGGGGAGGGGGGTTGCAACGTAAGCTCCAGCCATGTTTGTGTATACATGGTCTAAAGTTTTGTTCCCTCTGGTGTGACATGAAACATGCTGATGAAATTTTGGAAGAACTGCCTTTAAGTTTGAGTGATTGAAATCTCCCGCAACAATAAACGCAGCTTCCGGGTGAACAGTCTGTTGTTTACTGATGGCCGCATAAAGTTCTTTCATAGCGAGCTTAGCATCAGCATCAGGGGGAATGTAAGCAGCAGTAATAATGGTGGAAGTGAACTCCCGCGGTAGATAAAACGGTCTACATTTAACCATGAGAAACTCCAGGTTAGCTGAACAATGACTCTCGACAATAACAGAGTTCGTGCACCAAGCTTTGTTGACATAAATGCACAGTCCACCGCCTCTGGTCTTACCGGAGCCATCTAATGTCCTATCCGCCCGGAATGTGTGTCGTCCCGCTAGCTCAATAGCGTTGTCCGGGATGCCGCTGTGTAGCCATGTTTCCGTGAAAATCATGACATTACAGTTCCGAAGTTTCATGCTGTGTGTGATGCTGAGTCGAATCTCCTCCATTTTGTTCACCAGCGACCGAACATTGGTGAGGAAGATGCTGGGTAAAGAGAGCCGGTGTGGTGTTAGCTTTAGCTTAGCTTTCACTCCACCACGCTTCCCCCGCCTTTGTTTACGATCTCGACGCCGCCTGCGAGCACTTCCGCCCGGCCGTGTAGAGTGAGCTGCCTCGGGTGCTCTGGTGATCTCAGGAAGGAGATGAAGGTTGTCCATAAAACTGTCAGGAAGTCGTAAACCAATATCCAAAAGCTCACGTCGGGTGTACGATGTATATGCACAGCTGTTCTGCACGAACAGACCCGATATGAGCAACAGAAATACCGCAAAATTGCAGTTTCTGGAGAGACCCTGAGCCTCGCGATGTGCTCGCGCCGCCATCTTGGGTTGTAATCTAGGGAGAGAACCCATTCTTGGGGGGCACTAGTGCTGATAGTATGGCTGTTTGACATGAATTTACCCAGTCTCACTAACTGTTGCCTATCTGTCAGAAAGATGGTGATCCACTGGCAGGTGGAGCTCAGAACAGAGATCTGGATTAGTTTGGTCTGGAGGAGTGTTGGGATGATGGTGTTGAAGGCCAAACTGAAGTCCACAAACAGGATCCTTACATAAGTCCCCGGATTGTCCAGATGTTTCAGGATGAAGTGCAGTACCACATTCACCGCATCATCCACAGACCTGTTTGCTCTGTAAGCAAACTGCAGGGGTCCAGCAAGGGTGCAGGAATGTTCTTCAGATAAGCCAACACCAGTCTCTCAAATGACTTTATGACCACAGATGTTAGGGCAATGGGTTTGTAGTCATTAAGTCTAGTGATTTTTGGTTTCCTAGGAATGAAAATGATGGTGGAACTGTTGAAGCAGGCAGGCACTTTACACAGTTCCAGTGATCTGTTAAAGATCTGTGAAAAGATGGACACAGCCTGTCTGCACAGGTTCTTATACAGGCTGGTAAAACCCCATCTTTTCCTGGTGCTTTCCTTCTTTTTTGTTTCCTAAAGACCTGATGCACATCATCTTCACTGTTCTAAAGTACAGGAAGGTGGACACTGAAGCAGGGTTGCTAGCTGAGAAATGATTTTCCAGCTTTTTGAGTTGCTCTTCTTTGCCACTCTAATCTCCTTCGTCAGTGTGTTCATCCAGACTTGTGATGTCAGCTCTTTATTTTGGTCCAGCTTTTTACAATCTTTATTACAGGTTTAGCAGATTGAAATTGTTGCCTGTATGTAGGGAGAAGATGAAGCAGGCAGTGGTCTAAAGCAGCTCTGTGGATGGAGTGATATGAATCCTTTGTCGTGGTGTAGCTGTGGTCCAGAATGTTTTTTATCTGGTAGTTCATGTAATATGCTATTTGAATTTTGGAAGTTCCTGTGTGAGGTTTGCTTTATTGAAGTCTGAGAATGATTACAGCAGAGTCCAGGTGTTGGTGCTCAGTGTCTGCGATCTGATCGGCCAGCTGTTGCAGTGCTGCATTCACACACATTTGCGGAGGAATGAAGAAAAAAAACACTCAACAGAATGAACGAGGACAACTCTGAGTAGCAACCCTTACAGTTGATAAAGAGCACTTCTACATCAGGACAGCACAATCTGCACATCATCTTTTCATTGGTGTAAGAGCATGTCCCCCCGCTTTGCGTGTCCCTACTGATTCAGTGTCGCGGTCCGCTCTGAACAGCTGGAAGCCCGGCAGAATTAATGCGCTGTCAAGAATAGCTTCATTCAGCCAGGTTTCAGTGAACACAGAGCAGCACAGTTTAAAAAGTCCTTATTTGACACAGGAGAGCAGGAGAAGTTTGTCTTTTCTTTGGGTGACTTACGCCCCAATTTAATTAAATAATTTTTTATTCGTATTGCACTTTTAACAATGAAATTCTGATTTGTGATCCGCATATTTGATTTGGCACGTTTCACGCTGGATGTCCTTCATAACAAAACCCTCCCCATTTATCTGGGCTTGAGACCAGCACAAAGAGTGACCTGACTTGTGCAACACTAATGACTGGGTTAAGAATAAGGGAGATGTGCAGAAATGCAGTAACTACAGGGGAATAAAGTTGATCAGTCACACCATGAAGTTCTGGGAAAGAGTAGTGGAAGCCAGGCTAAGAGAAGAGGTGACCATCTGTGAGCAGCAGTATGGTTTCATGGCGAGGAAGAGCACCACAAATGCATTATTTGCTTTGAGAATGTTGATGGAGAAGTATAGAGAAGGTCAGAAGGAGTTGCATTGTGTGTTTGTGGATTTAGAGAAAGCGTACGACAGGGTGGAGAGAGGAGTTGTGGTATTGTATGACGAAGTCTGGTGTGTCAGAGAAGTATGTGAGGGTGGTGCAGGACATGTATGAGGACAGTGTGACAGCAGTGAAGTGTGCAGTAGGAACAACAGACTGGTTTAAGGTGAAGGTTTGACTGCATCAAGGATCGGATCTGAGCCCTTTCCTGTTTTCAGTGGTGATGAACAGGTTGAAGGACGAGGTCAGACAGGAGTCTCTATAGACTATGATGTTTGTGGATGATATTGTGATTTGTGTTAAGAGTAGGGAGCAGGTGGAGAAGAGCCTGGAGAGGTGGAGGTACACGCTGGAGAGAAGGGGAATGAAAGTCATTAGGAGTAAGACAGAGTACATGTGTGTGAATGAGAGGGAGGGCAGTGGAGGGGTGCAGTTGCAGGGAGAAGAGGTGGAGAAGGTGGAGGAGTTCAGGTACCTGGGGTCAACAGTACAAAGTAATGGAGAGTGTGTTAGAGAAGTAAAGAAAAAAGTGTAGGCAGAGTGGAGTGGGTGGAGAAGAGTGATAGCAGGAGTGATTTGTGATAGAAGAGTATCTGTGAGAGTGAAAGGGAAAGTTTATAGGACTGTGGTGAGACCTGAGATGTTGTATGGTTTAGAGACAGTGGCATTGAGTAGAAGACAGGAGGTGGAGCTGGAGGTAGCAGAGCTGAAGATGTTGAGATGTTCGTTGGGAGTGACAACGATGGACAGGATTAGAAATGAGTTTATTAGAGGGACAGCGCGTGTAGGATGTTTTGGGAACCAGGTGAGGGAGGTGAGATTGAGATGGTTTGGACATGTGCAGAGGAGGGACATGGGGTATATCAGTAGGAGAATGCTGAGGATGGAGCCACCAGGATGGAGGAAAAGAGGAAGAACAAGGAGGAGGTTTATGGATGTGGTGAGGGAAGACATGCAGGTAGTTGGGTTGAAAAAGGCAGTTGTAGAGGACAGAGGGGGTGTGGAGACGGATGATCCGCTGTGGTGCCCACTAATAGGAGAAGCTGAAAGAAGAAGAAGAAGAAGAAGAAGTGGAAGGTCAGCACTGCATTTCCTTATCAACTTGTGCTCGAGGGGAAGTTTGTTCATTTGTGTGTGTGTGCGTGTGTGTCTTCATCACCTGAAGATGTGATGAAGTATTCCTCGATTTTCAGTGACATTTTAAATACATTATTGAGCAGAAATGTCAAGGTGAATGTCCACTGCAGCTTCCTGTCACGTGTTCTTTCATTTACTTTCAGTGTTTGGTTTTAAAAACAATGTTATAAATGGCATCAGGTGACCTTTTATCTGCAGTTAAACACAAATAATAATAATAATAATAATAAGAAGAAGAATTAATTAACACTCTCACCCTCAGACTTGTGGCGGGTGTGAAGGTCCGGCAAGGCTGAAGAAGGATCTGTAAGGTTCTGGATGTGTGGAGTGTGATAGTGTGTGTTTATAGGCTGTGTTATAAAGTATCTGTTTATTTTTATTGGTAAATAAATCAAAAATTAAAAAATACATTTGTATTAAAGTGTAATAATGTCTATTTTTTTCCAACATAAATTAAGCATCTGTTTGTTTTATTCTAGGCCTTATTTATTCTAGTGTCTGTGTGTGTGTGTGTGTGTGTGTGTGTGTGTGTGTGTGTGTGTGTGTGTGAATCATGTGAATGGAACGTTCTTGTTATTGCTAATCACTAATTATTTGATAAACAAATGAACAGAGTAAATAAAAAAGTGAATTCTTCTTCATCTAGAATGATTCATTCAGCTTCTCCACAGTGTGTGTGTGTGTGTGTGTGTGTGTGTGTGTGTGTGTGTGTGTGTGTAAGTTAGGCAGATAAATGTTTTATACAAATTATGTGGTTTGATTATAAAAACAAAATAGCTTTGTGTTCACATATGTACACACAAACATTTACACACAGATAAGATAAGATAAGATATACCTTTATTTGTCCCACAGTGGGGAAATTTCTTTGTTACAGCAGCAAAGAAAGAAATAAAAAAAAAAATGCACACACATTCACACACACTCACACACACACACACACACATATATATATATATATAATTTTTGGGGGGAGTTTTTTTGCTTTTTTTTTTTTTTGCTTTTTGCTGCAATAACAAAGAAATTTCCCCACTGTGGGACAGATAAAGGTATATCTTATCTTATCTTATCTTATCTTATCTTATCTTATCTTATCTCAGCTTCTCTTATCTTATCTGTGTGTAAATGTTCGTGTGTACATATGTGAACATAAAGCTCTTTTTTTTTTATAATCAAACCACATATTTGTGTATATATATATAAAAATATTGAGAGACATAGACAGACAGACAGACAGACAGACAGACAGACAGACAGACAGATAGATAGATAGATAGATAGATAGATAGATAGATAGATAGATAGATATAAACAAATATACACACATTTACACCCGTACACACATTCACAACACATTCATTACAATTCAAGATATTGTCTTTATCCGAACTCTTAATGGTCAGACAGAAGGGTAGTTGTATGGTTATTGTTTCCATAGCAGCACCTTATTCACAATATGTGCAGAGCTCCACTGAACAACAAAAAAACATGGTTAATATGGTGAAGTTTTCCCCAAGATAAGGAGGTAATTACAAGATGTATGTAAGGAGTCTCCAGTGTCAGTGCTTTAAAAGATACCATAGAATATAAACTACAAAATACTCCGCAATATACTCCACATATACTCCACATATACTCCACAATGTACTCCACATATACTCCACAATATACTCCACATATACTCCACATATACTCCACAATATACTCCACATATACTCCACAATATACTCCACAATATACTCCACAATATACTCCACAATATACTCCACAATATACTCCACAATATACTCACAATATACTCCACAATATACTCACATATACTCCACAATATATCCACAATATACAATATACTCACAATATACTCAAATATACTAAATATAAAAAAATATACCAAATATACTCCACAATATACTCCACAAAAATATACTCCACAATATATCACATATATAAATATACTCCACAATATACTCCACATATACTCCACAATATACTCACAAATACTCACATATACTCCACAATATACTCCACAATATACTCCACAATATACTCCACATATACTCCACAATATACTCCACAATATACTCCACATATACTCCACAATATACTCCACAATATACTCCACATATACTCCACAATATACTCCACAATATACTCACAATATACTCCACAATATACTCCACATATACTCCACATATACTCCACAATATACTCCACATATATCCAATATACTCCACAATATACTTTACCACAATATACTCACAATATACTACAATATACTCCACATTATACTCCACAATATACTCCACAATATACTTCACAATATACTTAACATATACTCTACAATATAGTCTTCAATATACTCCACAATATACTTTACAAAATACTTCACAATATACTACAATATACTCCACATTATACTCCACAATATACTCCACATATACTCCACATACACTCAACAGTATACTACAATATACTCCACAATATACTACAATATACTTTACAAAATACTTCACAATAAACTCCACAATATACCTTACAGAATAATCTACAATATACTCCACATATACTCCACAATATACTCCACAATATACTCCACAATATACTTCACAATATACTCCAGAATATACTCCACACATAATTTACAATGTACTCCACAATATACTCCACATTATACTCCACAATATACTTCACAATATACTCCACAATATACTCCACAATATACTCCACAAAATACTCCACATATACTCCACAATATACTCCACAATATACTTCACAATATACTCCAGAATATACTCCACAATATACTCCACAATATACTCCACAATATACTCCACAATATACTCCACAATATACTCCACATATTCTCCACAATATACTCAACATATACTCCACAATATACTCCACAAAATACTCCACAATATACTCCACAATATACTCCACAATATACTCCACATATTCTCCACAATATACTCAACATATACTCCACACATAATTTACAATGTACTCCACAATATACTCCACATTATACTCCACAATATACTCCACAATATACTCCACAATATACTCCACAATATACTCCACAATATACTCCACATATTCTCCACAATATACTCAACATATACTCCACAATATACTCCACATTATACTCCACAATATACTCCACATATACTCCACAATGTACTCCACATTATACTCCACAATATACTCAACATATACTCCACAATATACTCCACAAATACTCCACAATATACTCCACATATACTCCACAATGTACTCCACATTATACTCCACAATATACTCCACATATACTCCACAATGTACTCCACATTATACTCCACAATATACTCCACATATACTCCACAATATACTCCACATATACTCCACATACACTCCACAGTATACTACAATATATTCCACAATATACTACAATATACTTTTCAAAATACTTCACAATATAATCCACATATACTCCACAATATACTCCACAGTATACTACAATATACTCCACAATATACTACAATATACTACAAAATTCCCCACAATATTCTCCACATATACTCCACAATATATTACAATATACTTTACAATATACTACAATATACTTTACAAAATACTTCACAATATACTACAATATACTCCACAATATACTTAACATATACTCTACAATATAGTCTTCAATATACTCCACAATATACCTTACAGAATACACTACAATATAGTTAACAATATACTCTACAAACAACCCCACAATATACTCCACAATGTACTCCATATACTACTCCACTATATTATACTCTACAATTTACTTTACAATATACTCCACAATATACTCTACACTCTATTCTACAGTATAGTCCACAATATACAATATACTTTAGAATATACTCCACAAAAAACTCTGCAGTTTACTTTACAATATACTATGCAATATACTACACAATATACTTTACAATATACTCTACAGTATAGTCCACAATATAGTCTACAATATACTCTATGATATACTCTGCATTATGCTACACAATTATACAATATACTACACAATATACTTTACAATATAATACAATTACACAATATATTCTACACTACTGCATTGTATTGAATATCCACCTCTTTAATCCATGTTGAATTTATAGTAGGTGAAGCTTGATTTGAAAATGTTCTAGTGTGTCCCTAGTGGAACCTGCCTCCTAACCAGCTCTGACATGGTGATCTATACACACTAATATATTGAATTTGTACTAATCGAGAGTCAGTGGCCTCAATTGCAAAGGCTCAAAGAACTTGAGTCAGAAATTAGGAGTTAAATGAAATCCATTTGCATTAATTCTATCCTGAATTCTCGTTTATTCTACATTATTGAATAAAACACAGACTGTACAGCGCTGATGCACACTTCTACACCACATGATGATCTGTGTGTTTATTTATCTACACGTACTGAATCTGAATGGCATGGCTAAACTAACTTCTCTGAACCTGTGTTTCTAATGTGCCCACCATCAGCTGTTAGTTATTAAAACTATCACAGAATGTTTTCCATGAGTACCACAGAAGCCAGTGTAAAAAACCTACTGGGATCTGGAGGCTGAAGGCAACAGATTACTAGAAGAGACCAACAATTAGTTACGCCATTACATAATTAGCTAAAAGCAATATAATTCCCATTATAACAATTTAAAACAAAAAGTCAGGGTTGTGGTTTTCATTCGGTCTTTTGGAAAGAAGGTTGTGGTTGTGGGTTATTTTCCAGTTTAAATCTAATTTGAGGTCATTAGGACCTTTTTCAAAGCATTAAATTGAAATAAGCTACACTTTTTACCGCTAAAAAGCAAAGTGTTATAAAAGTATTGGCAAATCAGAAATATGTGCACAGCACAGTGAATGTCCTTCCTCAAACAGAAAACAATGAAAACTCTATGAAAGCCTTTCTAGTGCTAGACATTTCTAATGCTAGAGTTTATTTAAATTTAGCAACCCTGAACACTGTTATAGTATTTCTTTCTCAGTTATGACTGATGATGATGATGAATAATATAAAATTGTTGATGGGAAACAGTTTTGAATAAAGCACATTTTGATGACAAACTGTGTTTATGATTTGTTTGTTTTTTTGGCGCCACCTACTGGTAATTTTATTAGTTTGTTCATTGACCGAGAACTCCGAGCTGCATCGCATTGCTTTGGGAACGCCCCAGCATTGTCCACAATCTGAACCATGTGTGAAATCTGGCCAACAGGCAAGTCATGATGTCATTGGCGGGCGACGTCATGTAAACCAGGAAGCTACAAAATGGCTGTGGGGTGGTAGCGACATAAACTTCTGCTTGTTTAGGTAAGGACTTTGTGTGTGTATCTGTGCAGTCACGAGCTTACATGCAGCCAGAATTCTGTCTGCGTGTTCCTTCTTGCCCCGATTAATTCCGGGGGGGCGGATACACGCAGCCGATGTGTTGTTTGCTTAGCTTAGGAGCATGCTTAGTTGGCCCTCGAAGGACTCGGCTATTAGCATTTTAGCCATGTGGCTAAGTGCTCCTGGCTGCTGGCCGAGCTCCCGTTCCCTGGGGAGAGCGCTCGTTCGGAGGTTCCTTCTCCCGCTGCGTGTATTGTGGTGCTCCATATTTCTTCCTCCGAGGTGGCTTAGGTCCCGCTTTGGCCGAGGCTAGTGGCGCCGGCGGTCATGGGGCTCGCAGCCTCAGCGCCTTCCCCGACCTACACACCGAGGTGTTCAGGTCCTGGGAGACCCTGTATGCGGCGCATACTTTTTTACAGCGTACCTTGCTGTACTGGGATGTAGTTAGGGCTAAGGAGTGCGGCTACGGGGCGATGCCGCGTGTGGAAGAGATGCTAGCAAGCTATCTCGCCCCAGGTGGTGCATTGCTAAAGGCTTCGTTATGCCTACAAAAGCCGCTTTGGCCCTAGTAGGTAGGGCTAAGCGGCAGGTCAGGCTGCGGGTTGCCTTCACATGGTGAGTGTTTTGCAGGCATGCCAGGCTGACCTGCTATGAGAAGATGGCAAGGGATTCAGCTCTGGGGCTGATGATTAGAAGTTAGGTCGTGCTGCGGCCTAACCCTCGGGGCCACCAAGGTTTTAGTGCCACTTCCCCGCCACTCCTATGGGGCTGCTCGGCGGCAAAAACCCAGAAAGAGGGCCTTGCCACCCGGTTCCCACAGGAAGGTGCTAAAAGCCCCTGCCGACGCTCTGGGCCCAAGAAGGTCCTGACAGATCCTACGCCTTGGAGGGTGGTGTACACCTCGTGCTACAGTGCCTGTCCCTCCCCAGCACCCGCGGGAGGCCAGGCTGTTGGCTCTGCACAAAATGTGCTTCAGAGCACACACCCCCCCTCCAGTGGGTTTACTCCCCCTATTCTGACCAAGATCGCTGCGAATGGGGGAGGCCCGCCGCCATGTGAAGGCAACCCGCAGCCTGACCTGCCGCGTAGCCCTACCTACTAGGGCCAAAGCGGCTTTTGTAGGCATACCGAAGCCTTTAGCGATGCACCACCTGGGGAGAGATAGCTTGCTAGCATCTCTTTCACACGTGGCATCACCCCGTAGCCGCATTTCTTAGTCCTAACTACATCCCAGTACAGCAAGGTACGCTAGCCTTGCCATGGAATGTGTTTTAGGGCGCAGCCTTCCTACAGAGGTTTCCTCCTCGAGGGACTTTCTGACAGCCTGCAAAGGCTGCCAGAGGTGTCTCAGTGGGTCCTGCATACTATAGAGAGGGGCTACTCGATTCAGTTCGGGTCCTCTCCTCCCCGGTTCAACAGGATGTGTCCCACTGTGGTGGGACCCGAGCAGGCTCTTGTTCTGGAACAGGAGGACAGAGGATAGAGTCCGTCAAGGTGGGTACCCCCTCGGTCAGAGAGTCAGGCTACTACAGCCTGTACTTTGTTGTTCTGAAGAAGGATGGCAGGTTGTGTTTGATCCTAGATTTCCGCTCCTTGAACCGCTCACTCATGAGGCTCGGGTTCAGGATGCTTACTCTTAAGTCCAAGGACTGGTTTGTCACGATAGATCTGAAGGACAGATACTTCCATAGCCGTCCTTCCCACACACAGGGGGTTTCTGAGGTTTGCTTTCGGGGATGAAGCTTACCTATACCGGGTCCTCCCGTTTGGCCTGGCACTCTCACCCCGCACCTTCACGAAGTGCGTAAATGCAGCGCTGACCCTGCTGCGCCTCCAGGCCATCCGCATTTTGAATTATATCGATGACTGGTTGATATTAGCTTGAACAGAGCGTCAGGCAGTCCGGCATAGAGATGTCGTTCTCGCCTGCACAAAGAAACTGGGGCTAAGACTGAATGCCGGGAAGAGTGTGATTTCTCCAGGGCAGAGAATCACCTTCCTGGGTGTAGTGTGGGACTCAACCAGGTTGCGGGCACAGTTGTCTCCCGCCCGGTTCGAAGTTATCCTCGCTGCAGTCAGTAGAGTAAGAGAAGGCCATTCACTCACTGTGAAGCAGTTCCAGAGGCTGCAGGGTCTCATGGCGGCAGCATCCAGTGTGATTCCACTCGGCCTCCTCCATATGAGACCCGTCCAGTGGTGGCTCCGTGTCAGAGGGTTCTCTTGGAGAGGGAATCCACACCGTACCATCAAGGTCTCACAGCGGGGACTTTGAGCCTTAGATGTGTTGAGAGAACCGACGTTCCTGTCCTTCTGGCCTAGTCTTGGGGACTTCTTGTCATCGCCTGATGCTAATGAAGGATGCTTTACTCACGGGGTGAAGGTCATGAGTGGCTGCACCCAGGGACTGTGGAGCGGCCGAAAACTTGAAACCAAAAACTGAGACCGAAAACTTGTTCCACATCTCTCGTAGCACATAAACTGCCTGGAGATGATGGCCATGTTTCTGGGGTTAAAACACTTACATGTGTTGGTCACAATACAACGGTGGTCTCTTATATCAACCTCCTCAAAGGCCGATCCCTGGGGGAATGGAGATTCCACTCCGAGGTGGTGGAACAGTTATGGCGGAGGTTTTTACAAAGCCTAGGTGAAACTGTTGTAACTCAGGAGACTTCACACTGTTCTCTCTGCTTCTTTCCCTCTCACTCAGTGCCGTGGTACAGATGTGGCCGAGGCTACACCTGTATGCCTTCCCCCCGATCGCGATGAAAGGAGCCCATCTCCTCTTGGTAGCACCTCGATGGCCAGGCAGACCATGGTTTGTGGACCTGGACCTATTCCTCCCAGGAGGGATCTCCTCTCGCAGGAACGGGGAACCCTGGTTTACCCCCGCTTAGAGTTGTGGAGGCTATGGTTGTGGCCCCTGAAGGGGAACAATTTGTAGCAGCTGGTCTCTCTGCCCAGGTAGTGGAGACCATCCTCCATTCCAGAGCTCTTTTCACAAGGAGGCGAGGTGACAGCTGTTAACGACCACGGGTTGGACCCAGTCATCTGCCTGATTGGTGCAGATCAGGAGTTCTTGCAGAAACAGTTTGCCATAGGGTTGACCCCTTCGACCCTGAAGGTTTATGTGTCCGCTATCGCGGCTTATCTTACCCCACCTGCGGGACAGTCGCTGGGTAGGCACCCTCTGGTGACACGTTTCCTCCATGGCACCCGGAGGTTGAGGCCCGGAATACGACTCAGAGTGCCTGTCTGGGACTTGGCCGTTGTGTTGGCGGCTCTATCCAACCCCCTCTTCGAGCCCTTGGCCATAGTGGCCATTAGGTGCCTGTTGGTGAAAACCGTTTTCCTTATGGCGATTTTCTCTCTGAAATAGATCGGGGATCTACAGGCTCTGTCCACGGCCCCATCTCTCCTGGAATTTGCCCCTGGCGTGACCAGCACGTTTCTTTACACGAAACCTGGGTACGTACCTAAAGTGCCTATGGGTCCCGCATGACCTGCCGTGCTGCAGGCGTTCTGCCCTCCTCCATTTCTAGCCCCCGACTAGGGGAAGCAGAACCGGCTGTGTCCAGTGCGAGCATTGGACATTTACTTCTACAGGACGAGTCCATGGGAAATTCGGAGCAGCTGTTTTTCTGCTATGGCCCTAATAGGAAAGGATTTCTTTCCAATAACCGGACTATCAGCAGGTGGGTACTTGATGTTATTTCATCATCTTATGACTCCTCTAGGCGGCCTCTATGGCCTGATCTGCTGGAGTCCCACTACAGGACATCTGCGACGCTGCAGGCTGGTCCACCCCGCTGACCTTTGTCAGGTTTTATGACCTCGACCTCAGAGCCACTCCGGGCTACTCTGTCCTACGTGCAGGTGCTGAGGGCCTCACACAATAGACAGGGTCTGGTCAGTGTGGCAAGATTGGACACCTCTTTCCCAAAGCGTTACGACGCAGCCCGAAGTTCCTGAATTGGGAACGTCTCTAGGTACATATGTAACCCAAGTTCCCCGAGGGAACGAGACGCTGCATCCCCGTGCCACACTCCCTTCATCCCTGCAGCGCTTACCTTCTCTCTTTTGCAGAAGTTAATGTTGCTACCACTGGACAGTCATTTTGTAGCTTCCTGGTTTATGTGATGTCGCCTGCTGATGACGTCACGACTTGCCTATTGGCCAGATTTCACACGTGGCTCAGAGTGTGGACAACACGGGGGCGTTTCCAAAGCGTTGCACCGCCGCATCTCGTTCTCTCTGGGAACTAGTTTTACATACCTAACCTAGAGACGTTCTGTGTTGGCAGTTACATATGTAACCTAGAGACGTTCTGTGTTGGAGGTTGGAAACACACGATTGTGTAAGATGTGGATTGAATGTGGTGGCGTGAAATGTTCCCTTCAATTGAACTGAGACCGAAAACTTGTTCCAGCATGACAATGCCCTGGTGCACAAATCCAGGAACCTCCTTACCTTCTCACCTACATCAGTACCTGACTTTACTAACACCGTTTTACCAACATTTGGTAGGACATATTTAATGATTTTCTGGATTTTTCTAGATCTACATGTGGCGGGGCGGTGTTGTTTGGTAAAAGTAGACACTAATGTACAATGAAAACGGAAAGCAGACTACGCCACCCAGTTTCTATAAACTGGGAAATTTAAACTCAAAATAAAGCACACAGGTTCGTTTCCACTAAACACAGTAGACGTGGATATAAATACAAAATTGCTTTTATTTCTCAAATAAGAATTAGCTAAAATATAAAAGAACTGTTGACCAGGCAGGAATAACAAAAAGAAATAGAAATACTTTCAGGCTGAGGCTTACCAGTAGGGTGGCTAGCTGCACAGTGAGTATCTTAAGACACCCCACTCACCCAAGTATGCTCCGCACAAACACCCACACACACACACTAAGTGAGGGAGATACAATGGACATGGCAAAACACTGTGAGAGAAGCACCACCACCACACAGGTCAAAACAGCTAGCTTCCCTCACTGGAGGCCTTCAGCTCCTGAAATAAACAAAAACACAAACAAGAGTATAAAAACAATCAAACACACATACAGTGAAGCAATTTTGATGGGTCAAGTTCAAACCATGAATGACAAATCTGGATCATTTACTGGCCACACAGGTTCAGAGAGACAGGAGCTCTGCTAGGTTGGCATCACAAGCTCATGAACCTCGACACAATGGCTCGACCAAGGGCCCAAGAAAAGAACGAAAACAAAAGAGGAAAACAAGATGAAAGAAAACAAACAAACAGGATTCACATCAAGTTACAAAAACAACAAAGTAATCACAGAAGAAACTAAAGAAAAGATCCATGAATACTCAAATCAGTCCAATTAAACAGGAAACAAACGCTGAAATTCAGTACCAATGGTCACAGAGAGATAAAAATAGCAGCAGAACAAGCATCTGACAATTCCAATACAAATGATCACAGAGTAATGAAATACCAAAAATGGCAGCAGAACAAACATCTGACGATTCCAATACAACCGATCCCAGAGTAATGAAATACCAAAATGGCAGCAGAACCAACAGTGCAGTCTTAATATGGTATCGGGAGTAACTTATTTGCCCCGCAGTCCACAGTGACAAAATGCTCACGAACAATTACCCCCACTAAAATAGACAAAAATAAAGACAAATCAGTCAGAGACACCAAGTCAAATAATGCTCAAGGGACTAGATATACATACCCAGAAGTAGATTATTAAACAGGTTCAGTTACGCGCAGTTTTATCCAAACAGCAACGAGCTGCAAATATGCGGGTGTTCCATCATACACAGGCTGCAATATAATCGAAGCATAAGTTACGAGTCCCACCGCAACAAACATTAATCCACTAGAATTAACATACCTGGAGTGAAAGACAGCCTGTACCCAACAGCAACGTCACGCCAACCCTAAACACAACCTGGCTACAAACCAATAGACACACTTAATAGTGCATAAACACTAGTAGCAGCAGCATTAGCCAAACAGCTAGGTACCTACCTCCCGCACAGCCGCGTGCACCCGCCCACAATCGACAATGATTGGATCATGCACGCTCAGGTGACATACCCGGCGTCTTTAAATATGCCTGGAATGGCAGCCAATAGGCTGTCACACCAGTCATTCAGGCGACAGTCACGCCTACGAGGACGGTACCTAGACTGCCCCACTACATACAGTTTGGGCTGGAAAAGGTTGCATAAGTGCATTTCTTTTAGTTCACCTGATGCATTTTGTTTCACCAAGAAAATGTATCATTTGCACACAGAGAATAATATGACCTGCATGGACACTATAATGATAAAGCATTCTTGTTTTTCTTCATTTTATGTATTAATAGTTAATAGTCTTGGCCGATGGATGGACATTCTGATGATATTCTGTACGTCATGATTGCAGACTTTGACCCATGTGATGTTATTTTTTTAAACCATTTCATTCTCAGAATTATAGACTCACAAACACATGGTTATTTTCTCTACAAAATACAACACACCATTTTCTCTTTTTTTTAGAAGGTCATATGATGTCTATGAGTTTGACCCACACGGTGTGTCCTTTCCGAACTATAATGGCCATGAAACAGTAAAAATAATGATAATAATCAAAACAGACAGAGCAACTCAAAGCAAAATCCGACAGAATGAACTGTCCAGCTGTGTGTAAGAGGCTTCTTTAAAGGTTCTTAAGAGTTTTGATGATTCATGGATTACTTAAAGGGTCTACTTGTAGATGTTTGGCAGTGGATTTGAATGCTCAAATATACAAAAACTAAACTCAGAGCAAACTTAAAGTCAAGTCAAAAGCTTTTATTGCCATTTCTTTAGTCTTCTTCTTTAGTCCAGAGGACGTGGTGTCCATGGATTTCCAAAGAGATAAAAATTTCAATTCGTCTGACCACAGAACAGTTTTTCACTGTGCCTCAGTAGATTATGAATGAGCTTTGGCCCAGAGAGGATGGTGGTGTTTTTAGATCATGTTCACGCATGTCTTCTTTGAATGATAGAAATTTAACCTGCATTTGTGGATGACATGCAAACTGTGTTCACAGACAATGTTTTCAGGATTAGTTAATGAGCCCATGCAGTGATTTCCATTACAGAATCATAACAACTTTAAATGCAGTGGCCCCTGAGGGCCCAAAAATCACAAGCATCCAATATAGATTTTTTTCCCCTTGTCCCTTGTGCACAGAGATTTCTCCAGATTTTTTGAAACTTTTGATGATATGTTCTGTGAATGATGAGATATTCAACTGTTTGCAGTTTGATGTTGAGGAACATGATTGTAGACACAGTCTTTTACAAACTGGTGAAGCTCCGCCCATCTTTACTTCTAAAAGACTCTGTATCTCTAAAATACACTATTTATACCCCAATCATCTCACTGACCTGCTGCCAATTAACCAGTAACATTTTCTTTAGCTGTTCTTTTTAAATAACTTCTTTCTTTCTTTCTTTCTTTCTTTCTTTCTTTCTTTCTTTCTTTCTTTCTATCTATCGATCTATTGTGGGTCAACATGTTTCTATAAGAAGTAACTTGGAAAAAAACATCACACATACACACACACACACACACACACACACACACACACATTTTTAAAAGTGATGTTATTGATTCATCAAACAGCTTTTGAGAGAACATTTCAGCTGGCTGATGTGACCTTCGCCTTTTAATTTTAGTAAAACATCTACAACTGCACGACTCCCGACTGTTCAATTCTTTATTTATTTATTTGTTTTTGTTTATTAACCCTTTCTCACCCCCAGCACCTCCACCATCCCCTCTGTAGCTCATCACCTGATTCTTCCTTCTTTTCTTCTTATGTACAGCTTTTGACACCTGTACAGCTGTTTTCGAGTTTATTTTTCAGATTTATTTTATCCATACTTCACACACTGATCTGCGCAAACCAGGTTTTTAACAGCTTTTCCTTAGACTATTACAAAGCAGTGACACTGGAGACTCCTTCCATCATCGCTAAATAAACACTGTATCAGTGATCAACATATTGCTGGAGATTTCACTCTAAACATCCCTGTGAAGGAGGCGTTGCTATGGAAACCGTAACGAGCACAATAATATAACCCTGCCCTACTGTCAGAGCTGCTCTAGAGAACTAACCAACACCTGCTGACCAATCAGCATCCAGATCTCGCCAGGGGGGAGGAGTGACATAAATGATGCTGCAATTCTGTGAAGAGGTAAAAAAAAATATTTATTGAGTTCAGCAGAAGTTTTTTTATTTCTGATTGTGAAATGAAGAAGATTGAATGCTGAGGACCACTGAGGAGCTCTGACACACACACACCACACACACACACACACACACACACACACACACACACACACACACACACACACACAGAGACTGGTCTGTATTAAACACTCTGATTGCCCTCTGGTGGTTAGAGCAGGAACAGCTCATCTCTCAGAGGAAGGAAAAGGAAAAAAATACAACAAAGGTTTGATCATCTCTGGGGACTAAAAAAGTCGCGTTTGTTTGTTTGTTTTGTTTCTTGTTTTCAGTAAGTTTTACTTCACCAGTATTTTATTATTGTATCAGAAAAAAAATATCATTAAGATTGAGATCTCCTGCTCACATCATCCTTTATAACCTTCATAACTACAATTACACAACTGCACAACTACACAATCACACTATTAAACAAGTACACTATTAGACTTTACACAACTACACAACCACACTAACAATTACACAGTTGCACAATTATTTAATAAAATAAAATAATAGATAAATAAACATGAATATGTAAATAAATAAAAAGATAAATAAATACACAAAATTCATAAACAAAATGAATAAATAAATACCTCAGCAAACCTATTCCATGTTCGTGTCTTCCAGAAGTTTTAGTTGAATCTGAAGTTTGTATTACGAGTGTGTTTCGTGTTTCTCTGTGGTGAATCCATATGCAGGTTTATTAAGACTATTAGACGCATCCAAAACGTAAAGAAACGCAGACAAGTTGTTGAGCAGACAAAAGGTTGAGCAAACAATTCCAATAAAACACAATAACAAATACTCCAAGACACAAAACAAAGCGATGGATGGCACACAAACTGGCGAGAGACATGGACTGGGGAAAGGCTCGTTATACAATCAGAAAGACACAATACTTCATACGGATCTTAGCGTTAGCATGGTTTAAATAGCTGCAACTCTGGATGTATTTCTGGACCTGGAAACACTCAATATTCTGACGATGGTTCTCTCTTGTGTTCTGGACGAGGAATTGCAGTCGGGACTGTCACAGTCTCTCTTTCTTTCTCTCTTTCTGTCCATCCCTCTTCTTATCTTCCCCCAGATCAGAGCTGTCCACTCTTTCTTGTCTCTTGTATTCTGAGACAGAGGGTTGGTCACTACCAGTGTCCTGCAGAGAACTGGTACTCTGAACCTAAATTAATCCACAAAGTCGACAACAGGAATGTGGTTCACCTTTGCAGCAGCTCTGATGGAGGAAACGCCACCGAGCACCGCTGAAGGAGGTGCGACTCAGGAAAAACGTGTAGCACTCCTGAGAAAGCTGATTGGTCAGAGGAGGGGTGTGTCTTACACAACATGGGGTAGATAATGGAAACATCATCAAAGTAACAACATCAGAAAAGGTATGAAAGCAGCGTCCCTCAGCGATGGAGAACTTTAGTTAAAGCTTTGGTAGAAGAGACACTTATACCACTGAGAACGCAGATCTACAATAACTCCATCAGAATTCACGTGAGATTTCAGACAGTGTGAATGTTCACTTCCTGCACTGTTACTTTATCTGTTTCATTGCTTTAAAAGTTTTTGGTAAGCAGGTAGATTCGAAATATTTTGGTCTGTTTTTGTTTTGAGGCTGTTTGTGAGCACTGGAAAACATTCCGCTTGAACACCTGACATTAGTTTGTCATGACACCATTTGTTCATTTGTTTGTTTTTCTTTTTCTTAATCAATAAGAGGTTTGTGAATAGTGAAAATATTTGCGAGAAAAGAAAACCAGGTAGTTTTTAGACACGGTCCTGTTTAACCCCTGTGTGTTCCACACGTAGCTTCCACAACGTCCTTCCAGAGGAGCAGACAGTGCGAGTTACAGTGTAGGAAATCTGGTGCATGAATTCAAATACAAAAATAATAAAAGATGTACATGTACATTTTATTTGACAAAAAAGTCACGACAACAAATCAACAAATTGTTCCAGTAGAAATCCTCTGAAAACTAAACCCTTCCTGACTGTGCATCATGCTGGAAGAACTGGACAATCTGTCTCAGGATTTCTGTCTTCTCATTGCACTAATTTATGCTCTGAAATAAAAGTGAACTTTCCAGTGTTTAAAAAAACATTTTGTCCAGCAGGTTTTTTTTACCTTGGAAAAGTCGACTGTTTTTAAAATGTGTAAAAAAAACCAAAAAAAAACCAAACTTGTTTTAAACTTGTGTGTATTTTGAAAAGAAAAATGCTGCTTGTTGTTTGCTTGCTTTTGTTTATAATTTGATGTAAGTAAAAAGTTAAGTTGAATAATTTGGTACAACAAAATACTTACAATTTGAAGTTGTTCTAATGATTATTTTCAGTTGAATAGACTACATGCTTTTATGTTCACTCGAGTGAAACTCAAATTTATTAAATAAACATTACCTTATTTTTTTAGAGCAACCAGTTTCCTCCCATCTATAAATAAACTCCACTCATCCCTCAGTGTGCAGGTGTAAAGAACAGAAATACTGTAGGATCAATAATTAATATAAATAACTACAAGTACAGAGTCAGGCACATGGGCGTATAAACTTTTGCACACACTCTGGTGATTAGATTTATGTCGTATCTCTAATGAAGTTTCATTTCCAGCTTCAGTGACTCTCTGTCTCTAACCACACGCCCACATCCATCACTGCAGACTACTCTATCCATGTGTCTCTAACGGCTCTTTCTTTCTTTCTTTCTTTCTTTCTTTGTGTGTTTATTTGTTAGAGATGGTTTATTTATTTATTTATTTATTTATTTGACAGGGACAGTGTACATTAATTAACATTACTGTAAATGCACCAGAATTAGCCAAAAGGCTATTTTTCATCCGTTGTCCCTGGACAGATCTTAAAATTGTCAACCTAAAAACAAAGAATTACAGAGAACAATACAAATATATAAAAATAGTAAAACAGATATAATTCTTCAAATCTTATTGCTAAATACAATATACAAGTTTACTATAAAACAGCAGGTTGGGTTAGGGGAAAAACACCTATTCTTATTAATGCTGACAGATCTGCTGTACTAAGAACCAGTTTTTTAAATGCTTTTTAAACAAAGTGTATGTGGTGAGTTCTCTAATGATCTGAGGTACAGAGTTCCACTCCTTTGCAGCTGTAACTGAAAAGGCACTCTGACTAAATACACTTTTCCTCAGAGGAACAACACAGTCTCCTCGGACCGACCCTCGTGTTACGCTCTGTGTGGAATTTTTAATGTTTACAAACTGACTAAGTGGCGGAGATGACAGACCATGGAGGATTTTATATAACAGACAAAGCTTTGAATACTTAATGATTTTCCCAACTTAAAAACTTATGCTTTTGTAAAATGGCACAGTGATGATATCGTAATGTTTTTTTATCCACAATTTTAATTGTCTGTTTGTAAAGTGACTCCAAAGATTTTAATGTTGTTTTATTTGCCTGTGACCAGGTTTTAAGACAGTAAGTGATGTGAGGCATAACCATGCTATACATGAACATTTTAGCTGCCTATCCATTTTATTGCATCTGAGGAGAAATTGAATTTGCTTAGTCAAAAGCTTTTTTTAAATCGAGAAACACAGCTCCAACCACACCACCTTTATCCAGTTAATGCTTGATATTTTCAATGAAAAAACAATTAGCAGTTTCTGTGGAGTGTTGAGTTCTGAAACAAAATTGCATTGGATGAAGAGAAAATTTAGTGGTATTTAAATGTTATTATTTGTTGTGAAATTAGTTTCTCTGCAACTTTTGACACTGTAGATATAATGCTAATTGGTCTGTAATTGTCCACTGACAATGGATCTCCATTTTTGAGAATTGGAACAACAGCAGCTGACTTCCACACACTTGGAAATACTGCCTCGGTAAAGGAGAGATTGACAATTTTGGTTACTTATGTAAATAATGTGTAACTAAGTTCTTTTAGCATACACATATCTATGCCAAATATGTCTCTAGTTCTGGAAACCTTTAATGTTTTTATTGTCTGTAAGACTTCAGTTTCTGTGACTGTGCCCAAGTTGAAAATTGGCTCTAAGTTATTTATCGGACAAATATATAGGTTGTTCGATGGTACGCTTTGGACAATAGTGGATACAGATTCAATAAAAAAATTATTAAAGACATCTGCCACTTTGTTTGTATTATTTATAATTTGTCCGTTTATCTTAATTTCCAAAAGTTGTTTCCTTTTTGTGTCCTGTCCTACAAGTTTTTTCAGTTGGTTCCATATTATTTTGGGATCTCCTTTTGCATTTTCTATTATAGTCAAAAGGAAATCTGCTTTGGCCTTGCATATAGCTTTAACGGTCTTATTACTCTGTTGTAAATAGAATTTTAGCACTAGCTGACTTAGATTTAATAGCATTTTTTAACGCACAATCGCTCTCCTTCATTAGTTTGAGTATGTCCGTGTTCATCCAGGGAAGTATATTTTTATTGTGTTTGTGTTTAATTTTACAGCTAAAATCTGTAATTGTTCTCTCAATTGTCGCCACAAAAGATTCACAGTCCATTTCACAATTTGTTCCCAACAGTATGTGATCCCAGTCAATCTGCTGGACAGCTCTCTTAAGTGTATATTGTGTGTGTGTGTGTGTGTGTGTGTGTGTATAGTGTGTGTGGAAGTGTATATAGTGTGTGTGTATAGTGTGTGTGTGTGTGTGTGTGTGTAAGTGTATATAGTGTGAGCATAGGTGTGTGTGTGTGTGTGTGAGTGTGTATAGTGTGAGCATAGGTGTGTGTGTGTGTGTGTGTGTGTGTGTATGTGTGTGTGTGTATAGTGTGAGCATAGGTGTAGAATCTTAACAGGAAGCAGGTGTAGGGACGAGAAGATTGGGGTTATATGGTGATATTTTCTGGACCTTGTAAGAACTCTGGCTGCTGCATTCTGAACTAACTGAAGCTTGTTTATTAATGATGCAGGACATCCACCTAGTAATGCATTACAGTAGTCTATTCTGGAGGTCATAAACGCATAGTGTGTCTGTATGTGTGTGTGTATAATGTGTGTGTGTGTGTGTGTGTGTATAGTGTGTTTATAGTGTGTGTGTTTGTGCATGTGTGTATAGTGCAGGGGTGGCCAACCAGTCAGAGGCCGAGAGCCACATTTTTGACTGTGTTACCCCAAAGAGCCACATCATACACATGGGCACATATGAACATCACCCATCCCTTCATCTAGCGCACACACACACACACACACACACACACACACACACACACCTCTGCTCAGCCAGATTTATTGTAAATGTCACACACCAACATAATGACAGAAATTGACTCCTACAGTTCTAAGACCACAGGACAGTAATTTTCAACAATGAACATTGTGTGCACTGTCTCACACACACACACACACACAAACTCTCAGTTCAACCAAGATCACAAACAAAAATATAATAATTTACAATAGTGTTTTTCTTTTACTGTGCATGTTACTTAGTGGGACTTTTGGCATCCTTGCCTTGAACAATGCTCTTCAAATCTGCCTCGTATTCCGTTGTTGCCACTCGAAGCAATTCTTTCACGTGTGTGTCAGTCAGAACAGATCGATGCTTTGATGTCACGTGTTTCAGGGTAGAAAACAGACTTTGTGTGGTTTTTTTTATGTGCGTGTTCACTTCGCTTGAGTTCAACACGGTATTTTCGTCAAATGCGCATGCACGTGAGATGAAAATACCGCAGGGGGGCAATTAATTTTTACAAGGGGCCACATAAGAAAGCTGAATTGTGTCAGAGGGCCACACCAATGATAATATTTTAGGGATGCACCGAAATGAAAATTCAATTCAAATGGCAATGAAATCCATATTTTTTGTGTTATGCCTCGGCACATCACTGGAAAACTTTCCTGTCTTTTCAAAAGCGTCCTCTACAGACGGAGTGCGCATGCGCGGATTGACTTTACTTTTCTGCGCCGCGTTCTTCTCATATTTAGAATGGCAATCGGGATGTTTGGATTTCAGGTGATAAATTAAACCCGACTTGGAGAAACTCTTTGCAGATACACCCCCCCCTCCCCCTCTAGAAATTTCAGCATTGCATGTTTTGCACATCGCTCTCCGCACATCGCACACATGTTGCTCTGATCCAGATACCCGTGTGCTGCTGCGCTTTTTTCGGTGATTTAGGTATTTCCGAAAATTCTGTGCATCGCTGTAATTTATGATTGGCCTCATGCCAAGATCTGATATACCGCAAAGTTTCCCAGTAGGAGCACAAGCTCATTTAAGTCTTAAAATACCATATTGAACTTAAGCAAAGCGAACACGCACATTAAAAATCAAACACACACAAATCGATATGAACGTAAGAGCCGCATGAAACCAGCCAAAGAGCCGCATGCGGCTCGCGAGCCGCGGGTTGGCCACCACCGGTATAGTGTGTGTGTGTAGTTTGTGCGTGTGTGTATAGTGTGTGTGTGTGTGTGTGTTTAGTTTGTGCATGTTTGTGTGTGTGTGGTGGTGTGTTTGTGCGTGTGTTTGTGCATGTGTGTGTATGTGTATAGTGTGTGTGTGCATGCGTGTATAGTGTGTTTGTATAGTTTGTGCGGGTGTGTGTAGTTTGTGCGTGTATGTGTGTGTGTAAAATGTGTGTGTGGTTTGTGTGTGTGTGTGTGTGTGTGTGTGTGTGTGTGTGTGTGTGCGCGTGTGTTTGTGTGTGTATAGAGTGTGTGTGTATGTGTATAGTGTGTCTGTGTGTGTGTGTGTGTGTGTGTGTGTGGTGTGTGTGTGTGTGTGTGTGTGTGTGTGTCTGTGTGTGGCAGTGTTTTGTCTCCAGTCTGTCTGATTTATAGAGTCAGGTTCTCATAGGTGTCTCGCTGCAGGCTAAGGCTGTAGCACTGCTCTGATGAATCACTCCATGGAGCTCTGAGGACATGTTTTAAAAACACATTAACCCCAGACCCGAGACGTCTCCGAACAGACGGGTGGTAAGCGGTTCACGCTCTGAACGTCTGATTGAGATGGAAGGTGTGTTGATGTGTGAAGTGTGTTAGAGCCATATGGAGAGGAGACAACGATGGACTCCACACTCTCTATACGTTTAAACTAATGAAAGTAAAGTGTTTCATTTGAGGACGACGTGAAAATCGTGTCTGGAAAAAAGTATTGCTTTTTGAGCATCCCATTACACATTCATTCTCCATTTGCTGTTATAATGAGCTCCACTCCTCTGGGAAGATGTTCCATTAGATATTGTGGAGATGGAGATTCATTCAGCTACAAGGGTGTTAGTAAAGTCAGGTACTGATGTAGGTGAAAAGGTGAGAAGACCAGGGGTGCAGTCACTATTCACATTCATGCCAAAGGTTTGGACCTCTATAGCAAGAGATCTTTCACATCTTGGCATGATTGTAGACAAATCCCAATCAAGGTGGAGAACTTTCTCAAGGTCAGGAACCAACATGGACATGTGTGTGTGTGTGTGTCTGTGTGTGTGTGTGTGTGTGTGTGTGTGTGTGTGTGTGTGTGTGTGTGTGTGTGTGTGTGTGTGTGCGTGTGTGGGGGTATCTGGTGTGATGTACTCCATGGTGGTGATGTTTGCATGAAGGAGTTCAGAAAAGATCTGACAGTCAAACACCACACTCCTCACTAGATCAGACATCATTCACAATACACACACTTAGGACTGAGATCAGATTCTGATTGTAACTCAGACTTGCAGAATAAATCTCTGAGCAAGCACACACGCACAGGACGCCAAACGCTGAACGCCTAAACCTGCTGCTGCACGTTCTGCTCTGTGGAGAGAAAAAAAAAACTTTCTTTAGTGAATCAGGTGCACACACACACACACACACACACACACACACACACACACACACACAGTATAAAAAATAACATATAAATACTAATAAGCGGGGTTGCCAGATTGTTATTGTTTTTTTGTTTTTTTTCCAGAATTTGAATCATTGAACCATTGAATATTTGAATAAGCACCTGATATTGTAGTTGTGGTGTGATGTTTTACCACTAGAGGGCACTACTGTCTTTCTCTCTCTCTCTCTCTTTCTCTCCCATTAATTTTCGTTCTCTCTCAGTGATCAATTTTGAAATACTAAAAATATGAAAGGAAATAAATAAATGAATTAATAAATAAAAACAGTAACACAAGTGCAGGGTAACAAAATTGTAACAGTATGAAAGGTTACAGTAATGATGTACCATAAATTCTAATCTCAAACCCTAACCTTACCACACCCCAAACTCTTAACCCTAACCAGAGCTTAACTTCAAACCTTAACCCACATTTCATTATCTCAAACTCTAACACAACCCTAACTTCTAACCCCACCCTCAAACTCTAAACTTTACATCTAATGCTAACTTCAAACCCTAACTCTAACCAGTAACCTCAACCCCTATCCATGACTTCAAACTTTAACCCTAACGCCTAACCCTAACTCCAAACTTTACCCCTAACCTCAACCACCAACTTAAAATTTTACTGTAACCTCAACCTTTAACATTAACCAAAACCCCTAACATTAACCCAAAGCCCTAACATTAGGCAAAACTGCAAACATTAAACCAAACCCCTAACATTAACCCAATTCCCTAACATTAACCCCAGACCCCTAACATTAACCGAAACCCCTAACATTAACCCAATTCACTAACATTAACCCAAACCCCTAACATTAACCCAAACCCCTAACATTAACCCAAACCCCTAAAATTAACCTAAACCCCTAACATTAACCTGAATCCCTAAGAGTAACCTAAACCCCTAACATTAACCCAAATCTCTAACATTAAACTGAACCCCTAACAATAACCTAACAAACCCCTAACACGGATCTGAACCCCTAACATTAACCCAAACCCCTAACACTGACCTGAGCTCCTAACATTAACCTGAACCCCTAACACTAACCTAAACCCCTAACATTAACCCCAGACCCCTAACATTAACCCCATACCCCTAACATTAACCCAAATCTCTAACATTAAACTAAACCCCTAACATTAACCCAAACCCCTAACACTGATCTGAACCCCTAACATTACCCCAGACCCCTAACAATAACCCAAACCCCTAACACTGATCTAAACCCCTAACATTAACCCCAGACCCCTAACATTAACTAACCCCCTAACATTAAATTAAACCCCTAACACTGATCTGAACCCCTAACATTAACCCCAGACCCCTAACATTAACCTAAACCCCTAACAATAACCTTAACCCCAAACATTACCCCAAACCCCTAACATTAACCCAAACCCCTAACATTAACCCGAACCCCAAACATTACCCCAAACCCCTATTATTAACCCAAACGCCTAACATTAACTTAATCCCCTAACATTAACCCCAGACCCCTACATTAACCTCAGACCCCTACCATTAACCTAAACCCCTAACATTAACCTGATCCCCTAACATTACCCCAATCCCCTAACATTAACCTAAACCCCTAACATTAACCCCAGACCCCTAACATTATCCCAAACCCCTAACATTAACCAGATCCACCTTACATTACCCTAATCCCCTAACATTAACCCAAACCCCTAACACTGATCTGAACCCCTAACATTAACCCAAACCCCTTACATCAACCTAAACCCCTAACATCAACCTGATCCCCTAACATTACCCCAATCCCCTAGCAATAACCCCAGACCCCTAACAATAACCCAAACCCCTAACACTGACCCCAGACCCCTAACATTAACCTCAGACCCCTACCATTAACCTAAACCCCTAACATTAACCTGATCCCCTAACATTACCCCAATCCCCTAACATTAACCTAAACCCCTAACAATAACCACAGACCCCTAACATTATCCCAAACCCCTAACATTAACCAGATCCCCCTTACATTACCCTAATCCCCTAGTCAAGTCAAGTCAGGAGTCAAGTCAAGTCAAGTTAAGAAGCTTTTATTGTCATTTCAACCATATATAGCTGATGCAGTACACAGTGAAATGAAACAACGTTCCTCCTGAACCCAGGTGCTACATAAAACAACATAAAACAACAGTCACAGAACAGAAGAACACAGGGCCAGGAACTAAGATCCTCGCCACATAAAGTGCATGTGTGCAACTGGTGCAAACAGTGCAAAAGACAACACAGGACAGTGCAAGACAACACAGGACAGTGCAAGACAACACAGGACAGTGCAGGACAATACACAATACACAAAATATAAAAATAAAAACAACAATAGCTCCGCCAGTAAAACCTGTCGTGACAGGATAAGGTGCACAGTAGCAGAAAATGTAACAGAGAAATGTAAACAGAATTGTGCAATTCTATAATAGCAGCAATCAAAATAAAGTGAATAGTGACCAAAGGATTTGGACAGAATATTGTGCAAAAAGCAAGTCCCAGAAGATCAGCAACAAACGGCATGTAAACATTTTGCGATAATGCTGAAACCTGGGTGTTCGAAGTGTATGTGTGTTGAGTCCGGTTGTACAGATCAGTCACTCAGTTGTGTGTAAGTGTGTGTGTGTGTGTGTGTGTGTGTGTGTGTGAAAGAGTTCAGTTCAGATGTTTGTTCAGGAGCCTGACGGCTTGCGGGAAAAAACTGTTGCACAGTCTTGATGTGACGGCCCGAATGCTTCGGAACCGTTTTCCTGATGGTAGGAGGGTGATGTGTGTGAGGGGTGCGTGTGAACATCCACAATGCTGTGTGCTTTGCGGATGCAGCGTGTGGTGTAAATGTACATGATAGAGGGAAGAGAGACTCCGATGATCTTCTTAGCTGTCCTCACTATCCTCTGTAGGGTCTTGCGATCCGAGACGGTGCAGTTCCCAAACCAGGCAGTGATGCAGCTGCTCACGATGCTCTCGATGGTCCCTCTATAAAACATGGTCAGGATGGGGGGAGGGAGATGAGCTTTTCTCAGCCTTCTCATGAAGTAGAGACGCTGCTGGGCTTTCTTGGTGATGGAGCTGGTGTTAAGTGACCAGGTGAGGTTGTCCGCCAGATGAACACCAAGGAATTTGGTGCTCTTGACGATCTCCACTGAAGATCCATCGATGATCAGTGGAGAATGGTCACTCTGTGTTCTCCTGAAGTCAACAACCATCTCTTTGGTTTTGTCTACGTTCAGAGACAGGTTGTTGGCTCCACACCAGGCTGTTAACCGTTGCACCTCCTCTCTGTATGCTGACTCGTCGTTCTTGCTGATTAGACCCACCACGGTCGTGTCATCAGCAAACTTAATGATATGATTCGAGCTGTGCTTTGGTGCACAGTCGTGAGTCAGCAGAGTGAACAGCAGTGGACTGAGCACACAGCCCTGAGGGGCTCCAGTGCTCAGTGTGGTGGTGCTGGAGATGCTGTTCCCGATCCGTACTGACTGAGGACTCTCAGTCAGGAAGTCCAGGATCCAGTTGCAGAGAGAGGTGTTCAGGCCCAGTAGGCTCAGCTTCTCGATCAGGTGCTAAGGAATAATTGTGTTCGATGATGAACTGAAGTCTATGAACAGCATCCTTACATAAGAGTCCATGTTATCCAGATGGGCGAGGGCCAGATGGAGGGTTGTGGAGATAGCATCGTCCGTGGAGCGGTTTGGACGATGCGCAAACTGCATGGGGTCCAGTGCGGGTGGAAGCTGGGTCTTTATGTGCCTCATGACAAGCCTCTTGAAGCACTTCATTATGATGGGTGTGAGTGCAACGGGACGATAGTCATTGAGGCAGGACACAGAAGACTTCTTCGGCACAGGAATGATGGTCGTCGTCTTGAGGCACGTAGAAACAGTGGCGCTGCTCAGGGAGATGTTGAAGATGTCAGTGAAGACATCTGCTAGTTGTTCTGCACATTCCCTGAGCACTCTGCCAGGAATGTTGTCAGGTCCAGCAGACTTCCGTGGGTTAACTCTGCATAGAGTTTTCCTCACTTCAGCTGTGGTTAGACAGAGCACCTGGTCACTGGGAGGAGGGATGGTCTTCCTCGCCACCACGTTGTTCTGCACCTCGAACCGGGCGTAGAAGTCGTTCAGCGCATCTGGAAGGGAGGGGTCACGATCACAAGCAGGTGATGTGGTCTTGTAATTCGTGATCGCCTGGATGCCCTGCCACATGCACCGGGTGTCTCCGCTGTCCTGAAAGTGGCCATGGATTCTCTTGGCGTGTGCGCGCTTCGCCTCTCTTATAGCACGGGACAGTTTGGCCCTTGCTGTTTTTAAGGCCGTCTTGCCTGAAGGCAAAGTCTCTTGTTTTTAGCAGCGCACGCACCTTGGCGGTCATCCATGGCTTCTGGTTGGAGCGTGTAGTGATGGTCTTGGAGATAGTCACGTCATCAATGCACTTGCCGATGTAGCTGGTCACTGTTGACGTGTACTCCTCCAAGTTGATGCAATCGCCATTGGTTGCAGCTTCCCTGAACATGTCCCAGTCAGTGCATTCAAAACAGTCCTGGAGACCCCGAACATTAAACCTAAACCCCTAAAAATAACCCAAACCCCTAACAATAACCTTAACCCCTGACATTAACCTGAACCCCTAACATTTACCTAAACCCCTAACAGTAACCCCAGACCCCTAACATTAACCGAATTTCTCAAATTAAACTAAACCCCTAACATTAACCCAAACCCCTAACATTGATCTGAACCCCTAACATTAACCCCAGACCCCTAACATTAACCCAATTCTCTAACATTAAACTAAAACCCTAACATTAACCCAAACCCCTAACACTGATCTGAACCCCTAACATTAACCCCAGACCCCTAACAATAACCTAAACCCCTAACATTAACCCCAGACACCTAACAATAACCTAAACCCGAAACATTAACCCAAACACCAAACATTAACCTAAACCCCTAACATTAACCCCAGACCCCTAACATTAAACTGATCCCCTAACATTACCCCAATCCCCTAGCATTAACTTCAGACCGTTAACATTAACCTAAACCCCTAACATTAACCCAAGACCCCTAACATTAACCCAAACCCCTAACATTGAGCCCAGACCCCTAACATTAACCCCAGACCCCTAAAATTAACCCTTTCAACCCCTTTCCTGTGTAGGTTTAGCTCACTGGTAACATCTAATGTAGTTAATGGTTGTGTTAGTGAAAGTGCAGTAGAGCAGAACAGTGGTCATGTTGAAGTTTTCCACCTCAGAATCCCGTCCCAGTGAAAGAATTCCACAAACTCGGCTTCCCGGAGCGAGATTCAGGAAAGACGAGTGTGAGAGCTGCCATGTGGTTCTGATTTTACACTAATGTTTGAACTTGAAGGCATTATGTGAAGTGGGATTTTTAATCGTACGGGGGAGATAATGTGTGCTTGTCGGTGTGTTGTGTGAGTGTGTGTGTGTGTGTGTGTGTGTGTGTGTGTGTGTGTGTGTGTGTGTGTGTATTTAACACCCTGCTGCACTTTGAAATGCGATCTTTATTGTCCATACGGTTTTAAGCCAAGTATGAAACACCACTCCTCCCAAACA
Source organism: Silurus lanzhouensis (assembly GCA_039877035.1). Classification (NCBI taxonomy): domain Eukaryota; kingdom Metazoa; phylum Chordata; class Actinopteri; order Siluriformes; family Siluridae; genus Silurus; species Silurus lanzhouensis. Next base: position 417,458 of record JBCEWE010000258.1, read on the forward strand.
AAACACACACACACACACACACACACACACACACACACACACACACACACACACACACACACACTCAGTCGAACATATGAGTTAGCCATTGTTATCAAATCTTTATTTTAAATATAACAGAGAGAATGAGAGAGACCTATAATTGATTAGATAGATAGAGCAAAATAGATAGATAGATAGATAGATAGATAGATAGATAGATAGATAGATAGATAGATAGATAGATAGATAGATAGATAGTCTTATTACATTGGCACCTTTAAAGGGTGTGATTTATTTATTAGGCAGCAAGTAAACTGTCAAAGTTCATAAAGTTGATGTGTTGAAAGCATGAACAAATGGGTGAGGGATCTGAGGGACTTTGACGAGGGCCACATTTTGATGTTTAGACAACTGGATCAGATGTCTCCAAAACCTGAGGTCTTGTTAGGTTTTAGTAAGCGGTATGCATGGCTTAGAACCTTTCTAACAATGTTTCAAGGAGGGACAACTGTGGAACTGTTCTCCAGGATACAGACATTGAGGTTCACTGATGTCTGTCAGAAGAGAAGGTCTGACACGTCTGATCCAACATAAGATTTACTGTAAAACAAACTGTTGATAAATTTGCTGCTGGCTCTAAAAGAAAGGAGAGAGAACACGCAGAGCAACACAGCTTGCTGTGTCTGGAGCTGTGTAGAGCAGACAATAAGCCCATGCTGATCCTGTAGACCAGAGGTGTCCAATCTTTTCCACAAAGAACTGCTGTGGGTGCAGGTTTTTATTCTAAGCAATCAAGGGCCACACCTGATAGTCATTGTAAATAAAACCCATTAGATGTTAACAGGTGGAATTTGGTGTGAACTTAATTGTTTGGAATGAAAACCTGCACCCACAGCAGCTCCTTGTGGAAAAGATTGGACACCTCTGCTGTAGACCAACTAAAGCTCCTAGAATGATCATGTGAGTCTTGAAAAGCATTTTCATTGTGGCAAGAGCAACGTGATGGTGTGGTGATTTATACAAGTGATTGTGGATTCTTTTGAGCTCAGGTATGATTAGTATTTGGTTGTAAGGCAGGTAGGAATAGTAGCTTGGGTGAGGAACACGTTAGAAATATGAGATTAGATTCATGCTCTGAGAACATCACCAGGTGTATATGTGATTTCTTCAGTTCTAAGTTCTAATGTGTTTTTCAGCATGAATGCATAACGACATTTCCTTAAACCTACTTATGTCTCGTCGTTAAGATGCATGTGAGAGCACAGAGTAGCTTCTTCTTTTTTAAAAATGTTTCAGACAAAACATAAAAAAATCCCAGATTACTGTTTCAGATCCTTCAGACCAAACGTTCAGAGTCTCCGTGTAATATTTCTCCTATTTGAGCGAGAACAAGGGTGTGGTCTGATTGCCCATGATGAGGAATTGATTGGTAGGTTTGGGATATGTTTCAGTAGATATGGAATAGAATAAGAAAGTTCTTGTGGATTTGGAGCTCATCAAGTTTGTTCTTAAGAGAGCAGATGGTGGCCTTTAGCCTAGCATGTAGCCCAGCCCCGATCTTTTAGAAGAAAAGGACATTTATAGTGTGTGTCAGTAATTTTGGGGAAAAAAAAAAACACGTGTTTTATGGTTTGATGGATGTTACATTCATTTCTATGCAACAAACTCGGTAATGTGAAGATTCCCTTTGACCAAACAAATCTATAAATATCCAGAACTTATTTTCATTGAAAAATCCTCCATTAGCATGAAGAACAGCTTCACACACTCTCAGCATCCAGTTTGTTTTTCCAAACATTCAGCTGAAACTCTTTGCTGTGCATCTTGTAAAACTTCTTCAGTAGTTGGAGATTTCTTTCTTATGACTCAGTTCATCCCAGAGCAATTCAGTAGGATTGAGGTGTGGTGACTCGGCAGGTCTTCCATGATAAATACACTCCAGGCGACTGTTTACTTTCTAAATAACACACAGAACTCAGACGCAGTCGTCGCTTCGCCTCATCGTCATGTTGTACGGTGAAGTCAGTTCTAATGAGGCGCAGCCCAGACGGAACTGCATGGTGTTCATTTTCTGGAACAAATCTCCAAAACAACCCTAAAACTTGAAGCTTCTACCTCCATGTTTGACTGTGGGGGTGCTAACATCTTCTCTCCTGTTCTCCAGCTTAACGTTATTCCACTAGTTCATAGTTTGTTGCACAAAAACCAAAAGAACCTACACGTGTCTTAAACTCCAGTCTTTCTATTCACAGCCGCTGTATATGTACCATATACACATTTCTTCCAGTATGTTAGGAACCTGGGACCAGAGCTCAGGATCAGCCCTGACACAGCAACGCTGGAACAGGGGATAAGAACCTTCACCATTCTTTTATATCTTTACATTCACAGCACATATTGCTTTTAAATGTCGCTTGGTCCGTCTTTATCCTCAAATGTATTTTGTGTACAGGATATTATTGTCCAGGTCATGCGAGCTGAAAGATGTCAAGAAGGGTTCAAAACAATGAGGAACCTCATAGGGTCAGTTATATCATCTCCAGCTACCAGGTACCCGGGGTCATGTGATTACAGCTCCTCCATCATTAGTAGAGTTATCTCTCTCGTCTTTCATGTAATGATGAATCAGAGCCACACACACACACACACACACACACACACACACACACACACACACACACAAACACACACCTGCAGGTCACACATGGTCCACGTTGCACTGTTAGAAGCTGGAGGGGAAGAAAAACATCAAAGAGGCATGGCCAAAAAAAAACAGAGAGAAAGAGAGAGAGAGAGAGGAACAGTCCATCTGATACACACACACACACACACACACACACACACACACACACACACACACCCACCACAGAGGAAGAGAGAGAATGTGCTGCATCATGCATTAACGCAGGTAATAAAGGTCTAATTACACATTAAAGCACCTGCTGTGGTTCATGAAGAGAACCTGATTTACACCTGAAGGACTGAAACTAAGTGTTTTACTTTTATGAACACAACCAGGTGGTGTTTCAGGTCGAACGAAGCTTCGCGTTCATTTGCATTCCGAAGCAAAGCTGCAGTAAAATATTACAGAAATGTCTCATACAGTAGTTTATTAAGCTCTAAAACACTGTAAAACACCTGTTATGGAGAACACTGGTCTACAAACACCTGATTCAGGTAACAAAACGATGTAATAAAGGTTTGTTTGCTGATTTTAGTACCGGGGGGGGGGGGGGGTTATAATACCTGTGCTGTAATAATTGTGTCATTAGGTCATGATGATAAATACCTGAGAAGACTTCGTATAGACAGATTCTACAGACAGAGAGGTAGAGGGGGAATGGAGGGTTTGGGTTTCTTCCTGGACCCTCTGGCTGTATCAGACAGGTGAGGAATGTTCCTGAGCCTCTAATACACACTGAGAAGAAGATCTGGAGCTGATTGTATCGGCGTATCGATCCTCAGTAATGTGATTCACAGCCGCCGCAGCTTTGTTTGCATATTACACAATATTGTTTATCGTGTCGAAACATGAAGCGAAGCTACAGAACATCTCACTCTTCACATCTCCACGTTTCAGGCTGATTTATCACCCAATGACACGTCAGGAAAAAAGTCACACAAAGTCTCTGTCATCTGTTATTTAGTTTTATTTATTACTCTCTGCATTCAGGCATCACAAGAATGAGCTTTTTTTTAATAATTGTGTGTGTGTGTGTGTGTGTGTGTGTGTGTGTGTGTGTGTGTGTGTGTGAGAATTATATGAATAATAAACACAGAAAGAATTGGCGGATTCATCAGTCAGAAGGTCGGAGCTTTATTTTCTCTCTGAACGTCTCATTTCGTCCCTCAGCAGGGAGAATAAAGCACATTTCTCACTGCAGGAAAAGTTCTGAGCTACACACACACACACACACACACACACACACACACTGCACGAAGATCTGGTCTTCACCTGGAACTGCTGAGCCGAACATGGTTGCCAGATCATGCTTAACTCAGCGCGTAATAGTTCTGGACTTTGATTGGTCAGAAGGTGGTGATAAATTCTATAACTGCACCTTTGATAGTAGTGCAGATTCGTATTAATGCCTGCGCAATGTTTTTATCGTTTCTATAGTAACGCGTGATCACAAAGACGTGGACATTGTTTTATAGTGTTTATGATAGATAGATAGATAGATAGATAGATAGATAGATAGATAGATAGATAGATAGATAGATAGATAGATAGATAGGTGTAGTGTGGAGTTCTTTATGGTAATGGTGGTGGTGGTGGTGATTGTTATGGTGTACATGTTCCCATATCTTCTTCTCGATGGAAGAAGGTTGAACAGTACGTGACTGGGATGTGAGGGAGTCCCTGATGATGCTGTAAACTCTGCACAAACATCTACTGTAGTGAAGGAGCTCAGTGGCAAGTAGTTAGGGGACACATGGTTGGTTTCATGATAAAGAGATTTTTATTGAACATTTACAGAAGGAGTCTCCAGTGTCAGCTGTGTATCTAATTTAAATAAGTATAAAAGCATTAAAATGTCTAATGTTCTGTTTTAAATAACTATATAATAGATATATATTACGGGAATAAAAGAAATAAAGCATTCGGTGAGGGCGTGCGCTATTGGGAAATTTATCAGGGAGTTCAGAGTAACTCTACTGCATCACATGAAGAATAATAAGTTATATTTATATAATGGGGTTAAGGGCCTTGCTCAGGGGCCCAGGAGTGGCAGCTTGGATTTGAACTTATGGACATTAGACCCAAAGTCTAATGCCATAAGCACTACGCTCCCACCTCCACCTTCAATTAATGGAGATGGTAGATCAGTGGTTAAGGCTCTGGGTTACTGATCGGAAGGTTGGGGGTTCAAGCCCATGTATCACCAAAGTGCCACGCTTGAGCAACCCCTTAACCCTGTGTGGTCCAGGGGCTCTGTATCATGTCTGACCTGCAGAGAGAATTTCACTGTGTGGAATAATGTACATGTACCCAATCTGTTTATTGACCCTCACGTGGATGTTGGTGCAATCTGGCAACCCTGTGTGTGGAGTAGGACAGAGCCGCTGGGGAAACACTGACAGATTCACAGTGAAGCGGCGCCGGTGTGAGGGAAGCTCCAGCTCCCTCCAACCACACAGCTGCTGGAACACATGCCGTGTCTCCGTGGAATTTATTTCTGAATTCAATTTTTATTATTGTTTTATTATCACTTTTTATTTCATATCTACAGCTTCTTCTTCTTCTTCTTCTGGGACAAAAACCTGTTGTCATGCAGGGATGAGTGTGTAGGAGCAAGAAGAACAATTTTGGAGCAAGTGCGTACTCTTTAAGTGCAAAAGGCTGCACACTCATACAGAGGTTTATTATCCTCGTCAACATCACCATCACCATCATCATCATCATCATCATCCTCATCTCAGTTCCATCCCACCATGCGCTCTCAGTACCAGCTTGCCCTCTTCTTCATCCTGCTTTGCCCCGTCAACATCATCGGCATGTGGTGGTGAGTACCAGCAACATGTGTGTCTGTGTGTGTCTGTGTGTGTGTGTGTGTGTGTGTGTGTGTGTGTGTGTGTGTGTGTGTGTGAGTGTTCATCTATGCTGGGTCTACTAGCTGTTGAAGAATCTCTACTGTCTGCCTTCTATTGTGTGTGTGTGTGTGTGTGTGTGTGTGTGTGTGTGTGTGTGTGTGTGTGTTAAACAGATATACAGTTATAAAAGATTTCTCACATTTTCCGCATCATTCAAGTCACTACTAGCAGTGCTATGAGGAATTGGGGGCAGAGCCAAAAGGATGCCTCCAGATCTCCTGAGAATGCAGAGTAAGGCAGGTAAGTCTAGTGAAGCAATAGGAGCAAGGTAGATGCTCTGGAGAAATGAGGAGTTGAAGCCAGGTAGATGCTCTGGAGAAATAAGGAGTTGAAGCCAGGTAGATGCTCTGGAGAAATGAGGAGTTGAAGCCAGGTAGATGCTCTGGAAAAATAAGGAGTTGAAGCCAGGTAGATGCTCTGGAGAAATACGGGAAGGGTAGATATGGATGCCTTCTAAGTGCTTAAAAAGGATGATCAAATGGATCCAGTGAGCTAAAGTAATGATGATGATGAATGCATTTATTGACAGGTGATAGGGTAGGATTAGAAACCTTCAGAGAAACTAGGGTGGGTGTAGTTGGTGGAGATCAGAGGTGGGGCCATATCGAGGCTTAAGAGAGCTAATACTGTGGGATTAGATGCTTCCAGAAGACATGGGGTGGGGCCATTTGGAGGATTCAGAGGGCTGATGGAATGGGATTAGATGTCTACAAAGAGATCAGGGGTGGAGCAGGTGGAGGTTTAATAAAGCTAAAGGAGTGAAATAAAATGCCTTCAGAGAGATCAGATGTGGGGCCATGTGAAGGCTTGAGAGAGCTGATGGAGGGGGTTAGTTGACTCCAGTGAGGTCAGGGGTGGGGTAGGTGGAGGCTTGAGACCGCTGATGGGGTGTGATTAGAGGTCTTCTGAAAAATTAGAGGCGGGGCCAGGTGGAATCTTGGAAGAGGTGATGGAGTGCGATTAGATGTTTGAAGAGGGATCAGGGGTGGGGCAGGTGAAGGCTTGAATGAGCTGATGGAGTGGAATTAGATGCCTTCTAAGAGATCAGGGTGGAGCCAGGTGAATAAATTGAGAGAGCTGAAGGGGCATGACCAAGTGTATGACTTCAAAATCAAAAAAGATAGTTGAACGTCATCAAAAAACCAGGAGTGGGACATAATAAGATTAATTAGATGGTTCTTAAAAATCAGGGGGTCAGGGCCAGCTGGTACTCCAGAGATATCACTGGCAGGGTCAGGTGGAAAGTTCTAGAAAGATCAGAGGTGAGATGAGCAAGGTGGATATGTCCAAAGGGCATGGGTTTAATATATATGGGGATGTGGAAGCTCAATGCCTAAGACATTGGATTTCTGGTCAGAAGGACATGCATTTAGATCTTGTTTATGGGCCCCTGAGCAAGGCCCCTTAAATGCTTAGTTATATCAATGGGATTATTGTAGGTCGATCTGGATCAAATCTTCTGTACAAAAATAAATGTAAAAAAGGACATTTGGTATCGTTGGCAAGCTGGAATGATCTAGAAAGATCAGACGGCCAGGTTGGATGCTGCAGAGAAATCGAGGAGACTCCAGGAGGCTGGTATGATGCTAGTTATCTTGAATCATGGGTGAAGTTACATAGCCTAATCCATAGCATACTACGTGAAGGTACATAGTAACATCGCCGTTTTCAGATGTTTTTTTTAAATATAGTCAACAAACTGAACCCAAAATGAACAGAGTGAATGAAGCTGCTGAAGACTGAGATCAAATCAGAGTTCAACATATCAGTAGTAATTCAAATCTCAAAGACCTAAAATGACATTTCCAGACAGGAACTACTTTAAAGAGTGTGTGTGTGTGTGTGTGTGTGTGTGTGTGTGTGTGTGTGTGTGTGTTTGTGTCTAGCTGCAGGTCTAAGCGTAATTGGCAGGTCGAGACATTAAAGGGGTCACAGTTGGAATTTGAGGTACAGCTGCAGGCAATGGGTGTCGTCACACACTCAATTCACTCAACCCGAAAGCCACACACACACACACACACACACACACACACACACACATACACACACACACGGAAAGTAGTGTTTAATAAACACAGACCAAACGATTTAAGCAACACGTAGACTTTTTAAACGAAATCTCTCCACATTTCACATTTTCACCTCATTTGTCCTTAAATGGAGGTGGAGACCAGCTGCTTGTAGCAAACTGTGAGTGTGTGTGTGTGTGTGTGTGTGGTGTGTGTGTGTGTGTGTCTGTGCCTAATAATGAATCAGATTCTATAAGCTATGTAATAATATAAATACGTTATATTGTGAGATTAGCTTTTTCTGATTTTTGTCCTTTCATATGCTACATAACTTTACTGAAGGGAATTATGAAATGGAATTATGGGATGGATGCATGTTTTTTCACGTGTCTTTGTATCATTCTAAAAAAGTTTTCACACACATGTTGAGATGCTTTTGACAGAATAATAGCAGATACACCTAAAGTAGGTATTTAATATTGATATTTATGCTAAGCTTGGCAGTGTAGCTCTAATTCTTGTGTTAGTGACCTAAACGGTCATCCTCAGCCTTTACTTAGCTTATGGCTTGTGTACGCGTTTCACACTTGAGTAGCAGCAGGGTTCTCACAGCGTGAACCTCGAGAACAGTTCGAATATATTAGTTGAATAAAACAAAAACATGACATAGAAATGCACTGGGACTCTCAGACTTAACCACAGCTGTGTGTGTGTGTGTGTGTGTGTGTGTGTGTGTGTGTGTGTGTGTGTGTGTGTGTGTACACTCCCACACACACCTGGAGGTCCAGTGGACAATGAGGCTCTGTAGAGTGCAGTGTTATCTGTGAGTGTGTGATGAGTGTGTGTGATGGACAGCGGGACGGCCGAACAGATGAAAGGCCCTGAGAGACTGGAAACACTCAGGGGGTGGAGTCACATGTGGGCACACAGCCAGGTGTGTGTGTGTGTGTGTGTGTGTGTGTGTGTGTGTGTGTATGTGTGTGTTAACTTACAACAAATTCTAACTGTGTCTTATACGAGATATAATGTATGTGCTACTTTGTGTTTGTGTTCGAACATATGTTTTGTCTATGTGTGTCCTCAGTATAAACGTCTGTGATTGTGTTTTGTAAGTATTGCACACTTGTAATGGGTCAGTTTGTGTGTGTGTGTGTGTGTGTGTGTGTGTGTGGTGTGTGTGTGTGTGTGTGTGTGTTTTGTCTGTGTGTTTATGGGTACATGGGTCACCCCATACACATATAACGGTGTACAATGGTGAACACGTGTAGACCAGGGTGAAACATGGTGGGAGTGAAATGGTGTAGAAATTTTTAAATATGTAGGATTTGACGAATTCATGTAAAAGTGTGTAGAAATGTGAACAGTGCTTACGTATCAGTAGATAAAAAAAAAGCGTTCTCTGGTCAAACAATATCTAGAAACATGCAGACCAGAGTAGAAGCATGTACATTGTTGAAAAAGAGTCTAGATTGATTGGTAAGACTGTAAAGTGGTGTGAAAGTGTGTAGACTTGCTTTCAAAATGTAGAATTGTGTCAAGTGTGTAGATTGGTGAAGAAAAATTGATGGTGTAGAAATAAAGTGGTTTCGAAAAGTATAAAGTCATGTAGGAAAGTGTAGATGTGTACTGAGGTGTGTAGAGGAGTGCCAATTATTGTGAAGTGGTGTAGAAGTGTGTAGAATGCTGCAGAAAATGTAGAGTTTTATCGAAGAATTCTAAGTTGTGTAAAAGTGTGCATTGCACAGTGGCATGCAATAGTGTAGAGTGTGGCAGAAGCGTGTAGAGTTGTGTAGAAAAATGTGGTTTTGTGTCTAGAGTGGTGTAAAAGTGTGTAGAAATGTGTAGAATAGAATGGTGTAGAAGTGTGTAGAGTGGTGTAGAAGTGTGTAGAGGTCTGTGGAGTGGTGTAGAGGTGTGGGAAGTGGTGTAGAAGTGTGTAGAGTGGTGTAGAAGTGTGTAGAGTGGTGTACAATGGTGGTGTAGAAGTGTGTAGAGTGGTGTAGAAGTGTGTGGAGTGATGTACAATAGTGGTGTAAGAGTGTGTGAAGTGGTGTAGAGGTGTGTGGAGTGGTGTAGAAGTGTGTGGAGGGGTGTAGAGGTGTGTGAAGTAGTGTAGAGGTGTGTGAAGTGGTTTAGAAGTGTGTAGAGTGGTGTAGAAGTGTGTGGAATGGTTTAGAGGTGTGTGGAGTGGTGTAGAGGTGTGTGGAATGGTGTAGAAGTGTGTGGAGTGGTGTAGAGGTGTGTGGAGTGGTGTAGAAGTGTGTGGAGTGGTATAGAGGTGTGTGAAGTGGTGTAGAGGTGTGTGGAGTGGTGTAGAGATGTGTGGAGTGGTGTAGAGGTGTGTGGAGTGGTGTAGAAGTGTGTGGAGTGGTATAGAGGTGTGTGGAGTGGTGTAGAGGTGTGTGGAGTGGTGTAGAAGTGTGTGGAGTAGTGTAGAGGTGTGTGGAGTGGTGTAGAAGTGTGTGGAGTGTTGTAGAGGTGTGTGGAGTGGTGTAGAGGTGTGTGGAGTGGTGTAGAAGTGTGTGGAGTGGTGTAGAAGTGTGTGGAGTGGTGTAAAATGGTGGTGTAGAGGTGTGTGGAGTGGTGTAGAAGTGTGTGGAGTGGTGTAGAAGTATGTGGAGTGGTGTAGAGGTGTGTGGAGTGGTGTAGAGGTGTGTGGAGTGGTGTAGAAGTGTGTGGAGTGGTGTAGAGGTGTGTGGAGTGGTGTAGAAGTGTGTGGAGTGGTGTAGAGGTGTGTGGAGTGGTGTAGAGGTGTGTGGAGTGGTGTAGAGGTGTGTGGAGTGGTGTAGAGATGTGTGGAGTGGTGTTGAAGTGTGTGGAGTGGTATAGAGGTGTGTGGAGTGGTGTAGAGGTGTGTGGAGTGGTGTAGAAGTGTGTGGAGTGGTGTAAAATGGTGGTGTAGAGGTGTGTGGAGTGGTGTAGAAGTGTGTGGAGTGGTGTAGAAGTATGTGGAGTGGTGTAGAGGTGTGTGGAGTGGTGTAGAGGTGTGTGGAGTGGTGTAGAAGTGTGTGGAGTGGTGTAGAGGTGTGTGGAGTGGTGTAGAAGTGTGTGGAGTGGTGTAGAAGTGTGTGGAGTGGTGTAGAGGTGTGTGGAGTGGTGTAGAGGTGTGTGGAGTGGTGTAGAGGTGTGTGGAGTGGTGTAGAGATGTGTGGAGTGGTGTTGAAGTGTGTGGAGTGGTATAGAGGTGTGTGGAGTGGTGTAGAGGTGTGTGGAGTGGTGTAGAGGTGTGTGGAGTGGTGTAGAAGTGTGTGGAGTGTTGTAGAGGTGTGTGGAGTGGTGTAGAGGTGTGTGGAGTGGTGTAGAAGTGTGTGGAGTGGTGTAGAAGTGTGTGGAGTGGTGTAAAATGGTGGTGTAGAGGTGTGTGAAGTGGTATAGAGGTGTGTGGAGTGGTGTAGAGGTGTGTGGAGTGGTGTAGAAGTGTGTGGAGTGGTGTAGAAGTGTGTGGAGTGGTGTAGAGGTGTGTGGAGTGGTGTAGAAGTGTGTGGAGTGGTGTAGAAGTGTGTGGAGTGGTGTAGAAGTGTGTGGAGTGGTGTAGAGGTGTGTGGAGTGGTGTAGAAGTGTGTGGAGTGGTGTAGAGGTGTGTGGAGTGGTGTAGAAGTGTGTGGAGTGGTATAGAGGTGTGTGAAGTGGTGTAGAAGTGTGTGGAGTGGTGTAGAAGTGTGTGGAGTGGTGTAGAAGTGTGTGGAGTGGTGTAGAAGTGTGTGGAGGGGTGTAGAGGTGTGTGAAGTGGTTTAGAAGTGTGTAGAGTGGTGTAGAAGTGTGTGGAATGGTGTAGAGGTGTGTGGAGTGGTGTAGAAGTGTGTGGAGGGGTGTAGAGGTGTGTGAAGTGGTTTAGAAGTGTGTAGAGTGGTGTAGAAGTGTGTGGAATGGTGTAGAGGTGTGTGGAGTGGTGTAGAAGTGTGTGGAGTGGTGTAGAAGTGTGTGGAGTGGTATAGAGGTGTGTGAAGTGGTTTAGAAGTGTGTAGAGTGGTGTAGAAGTGTGTGGAATGGTGTAGAGGTGTGTGGAGTGGTGTAGAAGTGTGTGGAGTGGTGTAGAGGTGTGTGGAGTGGTGTAGAAGTGTGTGGAGGGGTGTAGAGGTGTGTGAAGTGGTTTAGAAGTGTGTAGAGTGGTGTAGAAGTGTGTGGAATGGTGTAGAGGTGTGTGGAGTGGTGTAGAAGTGTGTGGAGGGGTGTAGAGGTGTGTGAAGTGGTTTAGAAGTGTGTAGAGTGGTGTAGAAGTGTGTGGAATGGTGTAGAGGTGTGTGGAGTGGTGTAGAAGTGTGTGGAGTGGTGTAGAAGTGTGTGGAGTGGTATAGAGGTGTGTGAAGTGGTGTAGAAGTGTGTGGAGTGGTGTAGAAGTGTGTGGAGTGGTATAGAGGTGTGTGAAGTGGTGTAGAAGTGTGTGGAGTGGTGTAAAGTTGTGTGTGGAGTGGTGTAAAATGGTGGTGTAGAAGTGTGTAGAATTGTATAAAAGTGTGAACTGTTATATATGCTGAGAATCTGGAGAAAACTGTGCATAAGAAAAAAGGGTATAAATCAATATTGGATGCTTGTTAATATTCGGGCCCTCAGGGGCCACTGTTTTTAAAGCTGTTATGATTCTGTAATGGAAATGACTGCATGGGCTCATTAACACCTCCAGAAATCATTGTCTGTGAACACAGTTTGCATGTCATCCACAAATGCAGGTTAAATCTCTATCCTTCAAAGAAGACATGCGTGAACATGATCCAAAAACACCAACATCCTCTCTGGGCCAAAGCTCATTCATAATCTACTGAGGCACAGTGAAAAACTGTTCTGTGATAAATCACATCTTTTATTTCTTTTTGAAACCATGGACACGATGCGCTCCGTACTAAAGAGGAGCGGGACCATCTGGGTTATCATCAGCATTCAGTTCAAATCAAAAAAATACAAAAATACAACAAAACACTGTTAGCTAGAATTCTGCATCAGACATTGATAGGACAATGTTCCTATTCAAAACTCCAGCAACTGTTCTCCTCAGTTCCAACACAATCTGTTCTCATTTACATTTTACACATCAACTTTTTTTATTGGGGTTTTTCTATTTTTTTATTGGTATTAATTGCAATAAACTATATATTTATACCCAAAGTGCATGGATCAACACAACAATTTCTCTCTCTGACCTCATTAGCATACAATATGAACATCAACGGATTGATTTCAGTGATTGTGACATCATACAGTTAAATAAATAACACACCTTACTGAAGTACTGAAGTTTAATGACACACACACACACACACACACACAACACACACACACACACACACACACAAACTTGTGATTGACTACATATTTCACTCAGAACAGAGGAGATGACTCTTATCTGCACCTTCATACTCCATTAGGAAACTGGTGTGTGTGTGTGTGTGTGTGTGTGTGTGTGTGTGTGTGTGTGTGTGTGTGTGTGTGAACAGAGTTTAATTTGTCTGTGACACTTCCCAGATCAATTGAATAAAAAAAGATGAAGAGAAAAAAAAGAATGATCAAATCAGTGATAAAGAAAAAAGCAAACTGTTTGAACATTAGGACGTTGGGATATTTATCAAATCTAGAATAATCTAGAATCTAATTTATAACAATAATAAAAAAATAGCAAAGCACAATAAAAAGTTTATATACATACAATATATACTACACTATAGCTGGGGATTCAGTTGGGAATGGGATGCTCAAAAAGATTCACATACCAAGCTTTTGGTCTGGTGTGTGTGTGTGTGTGTGTGTGTGTGTGTGTGTGTGTGTGTGTGTGTGTGTGTGTATGTCTATATGTAAATATTACATTATTTATTTATTTTTTATAAATTTTTTTTTAATTGCTGGACTCCATTTCCCATCAGTCACTGCATCTCACACAGCGTGTCAAACAACTATTTTCACACCTCTGTCACATTTTCTGTAATGAACACGAGTGTTAAAGCCTCACTCAATGTTTAGCTTTTGTTCGTTGTTGTGTGCCGCTTTATACACCATGATTTGGTTCTGTTTATTTTGTTCTTTGGGTTTGTACCTCATTTTTAACCTTTTCTTCTTTTTACTGTTAAAAATGAATTCTTCATCTGCTTCTGCCTCTATTACATTCAACAAAAGAGTGGTGCATTTAAAAGAGATATTAGACTTTTAGTAAAATTATTAAATGATTCAAACTGAGCTGAACATTGAACCCTGTGGGATCCCAGAAATATTTATATATTTAAAAATGAATGACATGAAATGATCAAATATCAACTAATCAATACTATTAACATAAATTGTAGTGCATGTTATATATATTTACACAATTGTGTGAATAAGTGTTAGCCCCCTTCTGATTTATTTTATGTTTTTGCATGTTTGTCCCACTTTTTAATCTTTCAGACCATCACCTAATTTACATATTAGTAAAGGAAAACACAACCTGCAGTTCTTAAATGAAGGTTTTTATTATTGAGGGAAAACTAATCCCTACAACTACATGGCCCTGTGTGAAAGTGTTTGCCCCCTGTTAAAACTCTGGTTTATCACATCTAAGTTAAACTTTTCTAGCCACACCCCAGGCCTGATTACTGCCACACCTGTTCACAATCAAAATATCTCTTAAATAGGACCTGCCTGACAAAGTGAATTTGACCAAAAGATCCTCAAAAGCTAGACATCATGCAGAGATCCAAAGAAATTTTGAAACGAATGAGAACAACTGCAGGCCTCACTTGCCTCAGTTAAGGTCAGTGTTCATGACTCCACCATGAGAAAGAATCTCTGCAAAAATGGTCTGCAAGGCAGAGTTCCAAGACCAAAACCACTGCTGAGCAAAAAGAACATAAAGGCTCGTCTCAGTTTTTCCAGAAAACATCTTGATGATCCCCAAGACTTTTGGGAAAATACTCTGACTGACGAGACAAAAGTTGAACTTTTTGGAAGGCGTGTGTTCCATTACATCTGGTGTAAAAGTAACACCGCATTTCAGAAAAAGAACATCATACCAACAGTAAAATATGGTGGTGGTGGTAGTGTGAAGGTCTGAGGATGTTTTTTGCTGCTTCATGACCTGGAAGACTTGCTGTGATAAATGGAACCATGAATTCAGCTGTTTACCAAAAAATCCTGAAGGAGAATTTCCTGCTAACTGTTTGTGACCCCGAGCTGAAGCGAACTTGGGTTCTGATCCAAAACACACTAGCAAGTCCACCACTAAATGGCTGAAGAAAACCAAAATAAAGACTTTGTAGTGGCCTAGTCAAAGTCCTGACCTGAATCCTATTGAAATGCTGTGGCATGACCTTAAAAAGGAGGTTCATGCTCAGAAAAATTAGCTAAATTCCTCCGCAGTGCTGTAACAGACTTATCACAAACGCTTGCTTGCTGCTGAGGGCGGGCCCACCAGTTATTACGCTTCACACAGGGATGGATCATGTTTAATGTCTCCACCACACACCTTCACTGAAATGTAGTTGAAGACTACAGTGTTGGAGGTAAAAGAAGGACATAATGGAGATTCCAGGCTTGGACTACTCCACATGCTGCTCTGTGTGTTGTGTAAATATTTTCAATATCATAATAGGAGATATTTATCTCCTAGTTTTAGATCTGCTCTGTTCCCATCGGCATTATCTCCACACTCCATCTTCAAGCCGAGCCGAACCTCTGTGATTAGGGTTGATTTCAGCCTGCTGTTAGAGCAGGAACATTAGGAGGCTTCCAGGAATCTGAGACTGTAGCTTTATGGAGATGTGGGATCTACTGTAGGTCCTGATCTACTGATGTTTGTTTAAGGTCTGTCTAATTTGGAATATAATTTGGAATGTAAAGTTATTGTTATAATAAATAAATGTAATTTTCAACAGTGTGCAATTTTTAAATTCCCTTCACCAGGTTCATCAGACAAATATAGTGTTTGTCTTCTGTTCTCCACGTGATGTTCTCCATCTGTTCTGTTCTCTGGAATAGAGTTTAGATCCATACTATAACAGGAGATGTTCCTGGTGTTACAGAATTGTTACATGCTTTGAATTCAGGATGATTGTAGACCACCAGGTCACTGAACGCATCGTGTGTGTGTGTGTGTGGATTTGGTCCAGGCCCCACCCCATAGTCCATGGTTAAGTCCAAACCTGGTATTTGTCTCATGTCCTGTTTCTCATTTGTCATTTGCAAAACTTGGAGTAGTAACAATAATAGAAAGAAACTGAAGTGTTGGTGTTTATGCAGCATTTATGGGCTTTTGTGTATTTATTGTTTCATGGTTTTGCCACTTGTTTATTGATTATGGATGATAGGATTATATGGATTATGGTGAGTGTGAGTGTGTGTGTGTGTGTGTGTGTGTGTGTGTGTTGTGTGTGTGTGTTGTATTTAAGTAGAAACATCTGTGAGCCTGGTTCGTCTTCAGGTTTCTTACTTGTTGGATCTCGGTCAGGTACACACTCCTGTTCCCAACAAACACTACAACCTACAATTATGGCTGCCAAGGATTTCAGCCGGCAACACACACCAACACCCCAGTCTCACTGCTACTGATTGGGCTCAATTACACACACACATTAAAAAGACCACCCATTCTAAAAAAAACAACAATGTAAAGTATAAACTCATTGTAATTGTAGGTTCCTTGATGTTTTTGTTTCTTTGCTGCTGAATTGTTTCTGTTGCCGTTTCTAATCTGCGTTTTGTCTCGGACTCGTCTGCTTATGAACTGAACTGTAA
Source organism: Silurus lanzhouensis (assembly GCA_039877035.1). NCBI lineage: Eukaryota > Metazoa > Chordata > Actinopteri > Siluriformes > Siluridae > Silurus > Silurus lanzhouensis. Next base: position 433,738 of record JBCEWE010000258.1, read on the forward strand.
ATGCAGTTTTTTTTTTAAACATGATTTGTATATTTTCTTTTGATACATCTGCTTTTAATTAAAGATGGCTTATTGTGTCTAGATGGATGGATGGATGGTGATGATTGTGGGGGAAAATCGAAAAGATGATACAAGTGTCATAGTTTATAAATGCTGCTGATGAAGATTCATATCTAGTGCAGTCTTAAACGCAGTTCTGCTCTGCGCAGTGATTTCTGTATATAATGGTGTATTTATTGCAAATCCCAGATGATCTTCATATCTATTATCTGTATATACACTTTGTATGACTTTGTACGGTTGTACACACAATGTACATTATTACATATTGTACATTAATATTTGTTAATTCTTTTCATAGAAATTATTTAGTAGGGGAAAAATAGAGGTAAGGTAGATAAACAAGCTAGCATGGTGACGAAGCTAAGACTGCAGAACAAAATGAAGGTTATGCTAATGAAGCTCAGAAAAATGTGTATGTGAAATCACATTTAATATAGAGTACAATATGATGTGAGACTTTTTACAAGTTTAATATTATAGAAGTGTAAAAAGGAATAGAATATTAAATGTAATGAAATGTAAGTATACTTTATGAAGAAGCTCCTTTGTAAAATCTAAATCAAACACACTCTATAATCTCAGGTAAACTCATTCAGGAAAGAGTGAATAGAGAAGTGGTGTCTCAGTGGTCAAGATGTTGGACTTCTGATTGGAAGGATGTAAGTTTAAATCTCAGTACCACTGAGGTCACTGAGCTCGGCTCTAAACCCTCACCTGCTCGGTGTATAAATGAGATCATAGTAAGTCACTCTGGATAAAAGCATCTGACAAATGCTGTAAATGAAATAAAAGTTCCTAAAGGTCCTGTGTATAGTTTGAGGGTTCTTCGTCATGAAATGGTTCTACATGGAAATGACAGCAAGAATATTTTATGGTCCTGGATAGAGTTTTTTTTGTACAGCAGATTTTATATATATATATATATTATAACAATAACCAGCAAAACACATTTTCTGAATTAACACCTACAGGTTCTGAAGTTGCTTCTTGTAGAACTTAGAAACCTAGAACCCTTAATTACAGAGGAAATGGTGAAGAACCAGAGGATAAGAGGTTGATAGAAAGATTTGTGGTGATACATTAGGCTTGTTTCATGTTAAAGACGACATTTCTCACTTTAGAGGAATGTAATATTATGTATATTATTAAAGCACACATGATGAGGATGAGGATGATGATGATGATGCAGTTATATTTTGCTGACAGTTTTTGGAAAAATAATAAATGAATTCCCTAATTCACAGGAACGTTTGGAATGTTGATGTGAGTATTTTGGAGTGTTTTATGTGCACACTGTAACTGTACTGAACATCTTTATTAGATTAGTGTCAGAAACTAAGATTAGGACCTGAAGTTCACATCCACAGAGTAGTGCAATAGAAGAAGAAGAACTGAAATGCGATAGTAAGGTTATGGTGCAGTATTAAATCTACACTGTACAGGTGCACAGTATCAGTAGTTTAGTATCTTGTATTTGGTTTGTTTAGTGATTTAGTAACTGAAAATGTCACAAAGTAAATACATTAAGAATTTAAATGCAAAATTGAGTGAGACAGAGGTGACTGGTGAGGGAAAAGCTCGCTGAGACAATATGTGAGGGACCTTGAGAGAAGCCAAACAAAACAAAATTTTTAATTGGAATCCATCTACATTGTATAGTCCCTTCTAAGGGCCTTGCTCAAGGGCCCCAGCAATGGCACCTTCGTGGTCCTTGTGACCTTCCAAATCAGAGTCCAAGGTCACCAGGAAGCTGATTATATCTTCAGCATGAAGTTTATTCTATTGACCTGTTCGCAGATGGAGAATGTGTAATGGTGACTGCAGCTCATTTGCTTCTTCTTTTTTTCTGAGTGATTACTATCCACAGAAATCTCACGTATCTTCAGGTTGTCCATGTGGAGCATGAGACCAGGGCATCAGAAATGGATCAGACAGATGGTGATGAGCTTTAATCAAACCTGTACGAGGTGGTTTCGAGTCCAGCTCTGTTTACAAGATAAAACTTTATTTATCTATTTTTACAATCACCTTTAAAATAGACTTTTTGATAAACACTTCATGTGTCAACATCACAGTAGATCCAGATGTACAGATCAATAATGTACTGTAACATGATGGTATTAATGTGCCAGGGTTTGGTTGTGGGGTGAAGGTTCACACTGAGTTCTTGGTCCAGCTGAAAAGTAAAAGCTCTTCATGAGGGTTTTGTGTGTGAAAGTTTCTGAAGTCTTCATGTTTTTGTAAAGTCTTTATGTTGAATGTACTTGTTTTGGAATCCTGGATCCCAGTGGTCATATTGGTGGATCCTCAACCTTCTGATCTTCTCAATACTGGGATTCTGACGCATTCCTTTAAAATCTCTTCCTCTAAACAGTTTAAGAGCTCGACCTCGCCCCTCAGAGAGCGAGAAAGAGGGAGAGAGAAACTTGTGCTGTTATTCTGGATTATCACTCCGACACACACCCACACAAACAGCAGATAATCAGCTGGGTCACGCACAGGGTGTATGATCTGGGAAAGACACGACGATGATGATGTCGTCCTGAACTTGTGTCTCCATGGAAACGTTGTCAATAATGTCACCGCTCCAGAAGTCGTAAGGCATTATGCAGGGCTGGGGAGCGTTCACGGCGTTTTATAACACGCTGATCCAACCCTAGTAATAAAACGACAACTTCTCTCTTGCATGTCCTGAATCACTGTGTGTGTGTGTGTGTGTGTGTGTTAGTCACGAGTCACGCGCATCGAGCGAGGTTGTGAGCGTAAAGCCGCTGCGTTTTAAACAAAACATTTGGCCAATCAGAAGCGACGCGTCGGCTGCGAGCCTGCTATCTCCAACATCGTACATCATCTTCAGACCACCTGGCCCGAGCGCTCGGCTCGACTTCTTAAAATAAACTGAGCAGAGCAGATAAATGCTATTACGCTGAGAGATTAGGCCTGACAGGAGTGGAGCCGGAGCGATGAGGTGTTCCTTCACAGCACATGCGGCTGCTTCGTCATAAATTACATTTACAACCAAAACGCACTTTTTTACCCAAAATCTAAAACTAAGACTTTTTTTTTTTTACATACGTCCACCCCAAAAAAAAACCTCAGATAGAAGGGTGATGAAAGGAAGAAAGAAAAAGTAACTTTATTACTTTATATTAAAAAATAGAGAGAAAAAAGTAAGAGGAAATGTAAAGAGAGATATGAGAGAGAGAGAGAGAGAGAGAGAGAGAGAGAATATGATATAGAAAAAAAAGACTAAAGGGAAGAAAGAAATAGTGATGCAGGAAAGAAAATATAAGGAGTAATGGAGGGAAAGGAAAGAAAGAAAATGATAGCGAGAGACAAATTAAGGAAGGAAAGAAAAAAGATGGAGAGAAAAAGGAATGAAATGAAGAGAGAGAGAAATTAATGGAGAGAGAGAGAATAATAGAGGGAAGGAAAGAAAGGGAAAGATGGAGACAAACAAACTGATGGAGAATAAAAAAGATCAGCTTTCACAGCTTTCAGCCAATCAGATCAGTGATCAGATTCTAGTCCAGAAATTCTCTTGTCAATTGAAATGTGATTTAGATTTTTGAAGATTAGTGTGTGTGTGTGTGTGTGTGTGTGTGTTGCAGGGCAGTGGGAAGTCCCCTGATCATGGATCCTAACAGTATCTGCAGGAAGACGAAGCGTTTGGGCAGTAAGCAGGCTGATCTGTGTCAGAACCACCCGGAAATCGTGACGGAAGTGGTGAAAGGAGCGAAGCTCGGAGTGAGAGAGTGCCAGTACCAATTCCGCTTCCGACGCTGGAACTGCACCAGCCACAACAAGTACTTCGGAAAAATCCTACAACAGGGTGAGAGAGAGATGCATTGAGGGTAATAAATTCCACATTTGTTGTGGTTTCAGTGTGCAGAGAGTCAGTCATGTCATCATTTGAATGTGGCCTGTAGTGAGTTCTCACATGGGCTGCAACCTGGAAGGGAGTGAGTTTAAATCCCAAGCGGTCACTGATGGGATGCAGTTGTTCAGTGGTTAAAATGTTGGATCTCGTATCTGAAGGTTGAGAGTTTAAATACCAAATGACCTCTGATCCCTGATTTTAATATAAAGACTGTAATCCTTTGTGTTTCATTCTTTTAAATCGCATTCATCAAAATGAACAAATCTTTTTCTCGAGTCGTTTTGTTCATTTCGTTTTTCTTTGATCAGAATTAAAATAAAAAGTTAAATTTTCAGTAAGCAGATTCCCAACACATCTACATACACGACTTTCACTGTAGTTCTGATTATGAAAATATGACGATGCAGCTAAGGACTAATTATGTCCGTCATTTTATTTTGTCACGTGACTCTCATACTTATTGTAAGAATAATGTCAAGATTCGGACAAAAAACTGATCTACTGCATTGTGAAGTGTCTATAGGAGTCATGTGATTTAAAGAACGAACGACTCGGACCAGAGAACTCATGAGGTGAACAGTGGCAGTAATTTTAGAAAATCAAGGCTATTTGGGATCTTGAATGGAGTGTGTTTGCCAGTAGAGGGCAGTGTGTATAACCCCATGCCCTCAGGATCAGCGATCCAATGGTCAATAAAAAGAACAGAAATGGCTGATGTGTATAAAAACAGTTGTGCTTTGGTTTCCGTGTGCAGAAAGTCAGTGGCATCATCATGAATTTGGCCCGCAGTAAGTTGACATGTTCTCACACAGGCTGCAACTCGACTCCCCACGGCGCGAGACTGACTGACTGCCTCTCCGAATGGAAATTAATCATAAATTCCTCCACGTCTAGAGGCAAGGCTTCGTGTCTATAAGTGCTCTTCTGTTTTGAAACGTTCGCCGCAATTACGGTGAGACGCGACCATTAAGAGCGCGAGCGGCTCTGCCGAGGCAAGTCCACTTCCTGTTACAGAGGGTACGGGGTGCACAAAGGAGACTCGCATATTTCTGCTCCTGCACAAATAACCGCCAGTTGTTTTCCTACGCTATTCAAACATGCCAAACAGCACCGACACTGCCTCGGCCCGAGGCACTTACCTTGCAGTGCCAAGATTCTCCCGCTCCTTTGCTCTCTCGTTCTTTTTTCCGAGCTGTCACTGAGTAAATCTAGCAGCACACGTGATAACGGCGCAGCATGCATTGTGCTGCATGTTACATCAATTTCTTTTTTTATAGCACATTAGAGTTACAGAAAGACATGTATAAGATTTCTAAGTACATCTGGATGACCTTGCTGATGAGATCAAGGTCAAAGTTGATCTGTTAGTTTTGATAATGCCATTAGGAAAAATACTAAATTGTAACATGATTTTATCAACAACTAAAAAGGAATGGGTTTCTTATGATACTATAAACAAGTGACAAATCGAAACACCAAATATTATGGCACTTGCCGTCCAACACTTTCTCCGTCCCCTCCCACAACTTTTACTTCTCACCAGCAAATTAATTTTTATTCAGTTCCCATTTCATCAGTGTGTGTTTGTGTGTAAATGTAAATTTACATTTATTACATGTATTAAATTTACGTGTGTGTGTGTGTGTGTGTGTGTGTGTGTGTGTGAGACAGATATCCGGGAGACAGCCTTCATGTATGCCATTACCGCAGCTGGAGTGACTCATGCAGTAACTCAGGCCTGTAGCATGGGGGAGCTGCTGCAGTGTGGCTGTGAGGCTCCTCCCCCTCGACGAGCTGAAGCTCCACCCATCGTTGATGGGGCGTGGGATGGGGGCGGGGCATGGGAGTGGGGCGGTTGTGGAGATGATGTGGAGTTTGGCTACGAGAAATCCAAACAGTTTATGGATGCCAAGCGCAGGAAGGGGAAGAGTGACATCCGCACTCTCATCGACCTGCACAACAACGAGGCCGGACGCCTGGTAACCACTGTTATTATTATTATTATTATTATCATTATAAATACAAATTTGCCATATCAATTGTGCGGGTTTAGGAATCATTTTGACCATATTTGGGCCAAATGCTGCTGGCACTCTAGTGCCACCACCAGGTCAGATTTGGGCCTAGTTTATGGTCATACTGTGTTACAACAAATTAAATCTATCGTTTTCCAATTAGAGGCCCAACAGCTTAAACACTGAGCTACCACTTCCCACTTCTAGTTAGGTCAAGTTTATTTCTATAGCGCTTTTCACTACAGACATTGTCTCAAAGCAGCTTTACAGAGTTTAACAGTGAAGGTGAATGGTGTGTGTTTATCCCTAATGAGCAGCATGGACACTGGTGAAGGAAAACTCCCTTAGATGTTATGAGAAAGAAACCTTGAGAGGAACCAGACTCAAAAGCAGAACCTCATCCTCATTTGGGTGACATCAAGAGTGTGATTATAGTCTTTAAACACTACAGAACACTGGAGAGTGAGAACTAACATGAGCACAGTCATTATGGTTATAAAACTAGGAGCTACTGAGCAACTCATAAAATATCTCAACATCTGAGACCATCACAGATCCAACACCAGCTTCTCCATGCCAGAGCCTTTAAACACTCAAAGAGGTCCAGTGTCCAAATTCCATATGAACTGGGATCCAATTGGCACTGGTACGTCTCTAGATGGTTCAGGATGTTTGCGAGTTCGGCATCTACTTCTTTAAAGGTCCACAATCTTCATGAGGTGGGACGTGACTGGAGCTGGATCGACCTCAGGAAGCCTCGGGATGGGGAGAGAAAGAGAAGCAGTGGAGAGGAATTAGCGTAGCTGCTGTTCATGATATTAACAGCACAAGTTGATAATGTGATGTGATCAGATGTTCTGGAGCACAAGGTTATGATGTGATGTGTGTTATGTGTAGAACTCACTAAAAACATACGTCTTTAATCTACACTTAAACTGGGAGAGTGTGTCTGAGCCCCGAACACCGTCAGGAAGACTATTCCAGAGTTTAGGAGCTAAATGTGAGAATGTTTTACCACCTTTAGTGGACTTTGCTATTCTAGGAGCTACTAGAAGCCCAGAGTTTTGTAGGTAAGTAGCAGTAGTTTGTAGTTGATTTGAATCTTAACAGAAAACCAATGTAGGGACGATAAGATCGGGGTTATATGGTGATATTTTTTCGACCTTGTAAGAACTCTGGCTGCTGCATTCTGGACTAACTGAAGCTTGTTTATTAATGATGCAGGACATCCACCTAGTAATGCATTACAGTAGTCTATTCTGGAGGTCATAAACGCATGGACGAGCTTCTCTGCATCAGATATAGACAACATATTTATTAACTTAGAAATATTTCTAAGGTGGAAGAAGCTGTTTTTGTAACTTGGTTGATATGAATTTTAAAAGACAAGTTGCTCTAAAATAACTCCCAGGTCTTTTACTGTTGAACTAGTGGTTACAGAACATCCGTCTAAATGCAGGATGAGATGCTGGAGCTTCTGTATACTGGTTTTTGGGCCGTTATGAGTCATCCAGTCTTTTAATTTTTTAATAATTCAATTCATGTTTATTTGTATTGAGCTTTTAACAATGAACATGGTCTCAGAGCAGCTTTACACAGATAATGTGCTGATAAAAATGAAGATGTTCTTTATAACTGTAAGTTTGTCTCTGATGAACAAGCCGGTGGCGACTGTGGTGAAGGAAAAACTTCCTGAGATAGCATTAGGAAGAAACCTTGAGAGGAACCAGACTCAAGAGGGAACCTCATCCTCATCTGGGTTCCACCGAATGTCCATTTATTGCAGATATACGATGTTGAGGTGCAGTGATGGAGATCAGAAGCAAACTGTTGACATTAAATACAGTCCAAATCCATCCTCAAAGCTTCCGTTCTTACTCTGGAATTTTATGGAACCACCCAAGGCGTTAAAGAGAAACCATCACCAGCTGCATAGAGTCGCCTTCAGTCGAAGAGAACACTATCCAGAGGCAGGACTGGACGAAGTGGGAAGATCCACGGAGGGAAGAGGAGCAGGAACAGTGGTCACTGGAACCTCAGGAGCATGTTTAACGAGAGAGAGAGAGAGAGAGAGAGAAGGATATGCATTATTGATGTATGAAAGTTAATGTCACTGTGCAGTTTGGACTCCGGCAAGACTCGCTATGGCAGCATAACTACAAGGGAGTACCAGAAGGAAACATGAGGACATGAGGATCTCTGGGATAAGAGACGACCCACCACACCACATTATCCGAGCCAATTAAGCTGTATCGTCTGGTTTCGTCCGTTTTCGATGAGACCCCACTTTTTACCCCATGCCCGTTGTAACAGGAAGTGAAACTGGAATAATTGAAAGTCCTGCTAGAATCGGGACGCTGCTTCCAACTTGAATTTGTTTCGCATTTTTAGAAAAGAAATGCGATTTCTTATCTCTAATTGTATAAGACTATAGTATTTCTTCCAGTAGAGGGCAGTGTGTATAAACACATGCTTTCAGGATCACTTGGCAAAGAACCAGTGGTCAGTAGAAGCATAGAAATGTATGCTTTTGATTTTGACATTTGTTGTGGTTTCAGTGTGCAGAGAGTCAGTCATGTTGTCATTTGAATGTGGCCTGTAGTGAGTTCTCACATGGGCTGCAACCTGGAAGGGAGTGAGTTTAAATCCCAAACGGGTACTGATGGGATGCAGTTTTTCAGTGGTTAAAATGTTGGATCTCGTATCTGAAGGTTGAGAGTTTAAATACCAGCACCACCAAGCTGTCCCTGCTGGGACCCTGACCAAGTCCTTTGCTTTCAATTTGTTTTGTATAAGTGCCTTAAAAGGAGCGTTTTTTCATAGTTTTTTCTGAATCTCAAAAATTTGTGCTAAATTCTTCTTTACTTTAATCACTGGAAGTATGATGCCGTAAACACACCAACATCTGAAATTCAAGTGAATGTTTTGGAGATATTAGGAGAAGTAGAAGAAACCTTCAGAGCAGGCCTGGGATAGCAGTATCTGGTAAACCTCAAAACTCAGGAAGAAGACTGTGCTCAAGATAGCAGCAGGTGTTTGTAGCTCTCAAGAACTTCACACATGACATTATACTCTTTATAGCAATCAGGAAAAAAATCCAGGAGAAAGATGTTTGCCAACTTTAGAAGTAGGATCTAAAAGAGATGACAAGCTTGCAGGTCTCAAAAGCAGGGTCTGAATGCGTATAGTGTTCAATAGGCTTCAAAGGGAATATGTGGGCAGAAGATGCCTTGGAGATCTCAGTAAGTGTGTTTGAGCTGTACTCACAGGTGCACTATCCAGTGAGAAGAAAGGGCATGCATGTCTCAGGAGTGGAGTAAGAATAGGAGAACATGCTATCTGACTTCAGGAGGATGTTTTAGAGTTTTACAAGCAGAATCTGAAAGGGTGGAGTGGATTTTAGAGCTCAGGAGCAGCATTTGAAACAAATTGTTTTATTTTTCGAAATCATAATAATGAGGACCGCAGTGAAAGGTGTGTGTGTGTGTGTGTGTGTGTGTGTGTGTGTGTGTGTGTGTTTGTGAGTGAATGTAGACTAAAATCTTCCGAACCAGAGTGTGATTTTTATTAAAATCAGGTCTCGTTAATAAAAATCAAACCAGTTTGTGTGTATCAGAAGTTTGTGTGGTCCAAACGAAAGCCACTCTCTCGTTTTTCAGATCTGGATTCACTGACATCACCTTCTCAGGTCTGCTGTGTGCAGACAGATCCTCTTACAACTGAAGACAGAATAAAGACAGCAAAAGATTGTTAAATGACACAGACACTACCTTACAGATAATTCTTTTAAAATGACGTGTGTGACCTTGAGCTCGTTGAGAATGAGATGGACAGGTGGGTGTGGAAAGAGCAGGCAGAGATGTGCAGCGGATTTGAGCTCTCTTTGAGATGATAATTATATGTAATGACATTCTTTTTCAACTGTACACCAAAAGAGTCATTAATCGTCAAGGATGAAAATGTTGTGTTGGCATTAATGGTTGGTTAATCACCTGAGGGAGGTTCAGGATTCAACTCTGCTGTCAGGTTCCATAAGCTCTTAAGTAGCTCAAGGCTACAGAGAACAGGAGAGTGCAGGAGGGCAAATTCCATCTGATGTGCACCGTCTTTTAACACTTTAGTGTGTGTGTGTGTGTGTGTGTGTGTGTGTGTGTGTTTAACTGCAGGCAGTAAAGAACTACATGAGGACTGAATGCAAATGCCATGGGCTTTCGGGTTCCTGCACGCTGCGCACCTGCTGGAAGAAGTTGCCCCGGTTCCGGGAAGTGGGCAATCGTCTTTTAGAGCGCTTTAATGGCGCATCAAAGGTTATGGGAGGCAACGATGGAAAGACGCTGATCCCTGTTGGACAGAACATTAAAGCTCCAGATAAACAAGATCTGATCTATTCAGCTGAGTCACCTGACTTTTGTCTTCCAAACAGGAAGACTGGTTCTCCAGGAACCAGAGGGAGAACCTGCAACAGTACAGCCTTGGACGTAAGTGGCTGTGACCTGCTGTGCTGTGAGCGAGGATATAAAGAGGAGGTTGTGATTTTGGAGGAGAACTGCCTCTGTCGGTTCCACTGGTGTTGCGTGGTCCAGTGTAAAAAGTGTTCAGTGCGCAAGGAACTCAGCCTCTGTCACTAAGTTCTAACCTGGTGGGCTAATGATTGTTCTCTTGGTGTTTGCATTTCCTCACCACTCCACTTGTCTGCTGAAGGACCGAATCACTGATTTCAGAACATTTGACTGTCTTTCTATAAAGAACAACTTTTCTCCTGATGTAGTTCCAGAGTGGAATTATAACATGAGCAGTTCTGGAATCAAGAGCATGAAATGTTCCAGAAGATAATTTAATCCTTAATAAAGGTTCCTTAAAAACAAGGGATTCTAACACATTGGATTAAAAGCTGTCTGGACAGAGTTCCATTTTAATAACTAATCCATTGGAGAATCTAGAACATACCTGGAACACTTATGGCAGAGTAACCATCACATCCAGATGTTTCTGCTTAAATTCTTGACTTACATTTCAAACATTCTACATGCGCTGATGGAGATTTTCCACATTGACTCAGATCTGGAAGATACTTTGAATGCTGACTCATCTTTATGAACATGATTTTTTAAATTTACTTTTACAAAGATCTCTGCCGTGGAATGTTGAAGTTCCAATTTGTTGCTGGTGAAAGATCTGGACTGCTTTGTCAAAGAACTCCTAGAATTCTAAACAAAGAGCACTGACATGATGTTCCACACATTGGTTGACTTGCAAAAATCTAAAATGCATGATCTGAAAAGGTTCTAGAGTACTCACTTATCTAATGATAGATTTGATAAAAGTGAAGAATCCAGAAAATGAACTGACTGCAGAAGACAAAAAATCGTGTCTGTTCATGAAGTTCTAGATACATTTAAAAAATCTTAAGTTCTAAAACATGGACTCAACTGGTAGAGCTCAGGAACTAATGGAATATTCCCAACCTGATTTTTCTACACATCATTATTTTCATACTGTTCTCAGAGTTTAATTCCCCAGATGGAGAATGTTCACTGCTGCCTGATATTCCAAGTGGAAATATTGCAACCTGTTCTCTTTAAATTCTAGATCACCGATTTTCCTTCAGAGCCTGATATTTTCTAGATTGTTCAGAAAGAGGAGGTCAAAGATACTTTAAATTGAATGCTTCACGGTTCTCATAAGAAAGAAACTCTGAACAGGAAGCCAGAGTGATCAGTGATGATGCAGAATGTAGATTTGGTTCTACCAGGCAATGAACATTCTCAGATGTTCCATCACGCACGTTCTAATGGATCAAAAACTAAAACTCAGAGACTCTGTGAAAAAATCTGGTGTTGCAGTGTAAAGAATTCACAGAGTCAAAAAGACAAAGACTTCTATTTATACCCGATGACATGGCGACTACTAACAGAATGTGATGCCTCTGGAACATCCAAAGCACTTTGAATATGAGAACTATGCACATTGTACACTTGTGTTAAAATGTTTATATATAAATGGCTCTACGTAAACGCCCCATTTTTTATTCCTTTTATATGTTTTAGTTATTTAATACATAAACTGTTTCTTATGCACTGGCAAGCCTTTCTGTTCATTTTTAGGTTTGATTTCAAAAGTTAAGCACATAGATGTTAAAGTTTTATTTGAAGATCCAGAATCACGACTGTCTCTCTGCAAAACATTCCCATGACCGTAGAAATTAAAATCACGTCTTTCATTCAAGTCACTGCTACATTTTTCCTTTAAAGAGAAATTATATCTCAGAGATTGTTGAATGCAAAAGCATCTTTATTTAAATTTCCAACTGGAAGTGACATGAATCTGATTTTACCTTTACAACACGGGTCCAATTTTTCAGAAACTTGATCTTTTCAGATTACGCCTGAGCCATTTTGGATCATGGTTCCAGATCAGGTACATATCTATAAGTGTTTCTGAATAACGAGTGCCAAATTCCAGCATCAGTTCTGATTAAATCCAGTGGCAAATGATTGACTTGATATTTGAAGAACTGAATCTTCAATAGTGTTCAGAACAACTGCCTGAGAAACTGAGAATAAAAAAGTTATGAATGTAAGTCTTCACATGCAAAGATCTAAAAAAAAAAAACATTAAGAGCATTCTGCAATAAAACTCACGATGACTGGAGTGTTATCCTGCAATCAAACATCTGCCATGCCTACACCATCGACACAAAATATGTTCATTAAATGCAATGGCGGCCCGTGCATTTGGTACCTGGGCCTTCAGTGGGGACGTACCCGACTTAATCCACCTTTTAATACCACCACGTCACAATTATAGAAACCATCAATAATGTACATAAACAACCACAACTGTGCAGCTACATCATCTGGAGCAGTTCAGAATCAATATTTGTGACAAAAACATACAATTTTTAAATAAATGTACATTTATAATGTGCAGCGCCCCTCAGAGGCTGTAATCCAGTGGTATGGCTCGTATTCACTGGTCTGGAAGTGGAGAACAAACCCTTTCCCAGGTTTCAGGGTTGGTGATCTCCTCACCATGTCTCGCTTTTCTTCAAAATAGATTTTTTCAAGTATGTCTAAGACCAAATCAGTTTCTCTTCCTCCGTAGGCATAAAAAAGTCTAACTCAGATGTATGAACGTGTGCAGAGCTTCACACGTGTTTTACCAGTCGAACTCGGCTGTAACACTTTCCCTCTGAACAACCAATCAGAGGACGGAACACCGTCTGACGCTATTCTGATCCAGTGAGCTGCCCTGTGAGGAGAATCTGAAATCTGATTGGATAAAGAAACAGAGCTGTTGGTAATATTCTTGATGGTAAAAGTCCAGCAGTACTGATTCTGAAGGTTCTGGGCAGATTAGATTCACATGGCAGCACATAGAGGCTGAAATCTGATTGGACATAAAATCTACATCCACATACACATACTGAAGCAGTGCAGCCGAGAGAAACACTCCCACATGAAGAGAAGAAACTGATGGAATAAATTAATATAATTTCATGGAACAAATATTAGAGTTTAGGTTGTAAATGTAAGTCAGTGCTTCTGATAGTGTTTAGACCAGCAGAGAAGAATTTACTGACCCTGACCGCCCGCCACTGATTAAATGTGACCACCTGTATGTTGTTGATGTATAAACCATTTCTTCTGCAGGGGAATATTCAACACTGAGGATCTTGTTGAATCATATGCTGTTTTAAGTTTCAGTTTACTAATAAATCAGATGGAGAACATATATACAGAAGAGTAACTCAAATCCAGAGGTTTCTACATAAGATTTTTGACTTCACTTTCAAAAAGGCTGCAGATTTTCCAAACTCACTCCGATCTGGTGGATACTTTTGAATTCTGGCTCATTTTTATATACATGATTTATTTATTTACATTTTAATCTTGATTCACTTTTACAGAGATCTCAACTGTGGATTATTAAGGTCATTGTTGGTGAGCTTGTGAAAGATCTAGACTGCTTTGTTGAACTCCTAGAAGTCTGAACCAAGATCACTAGCAAAATGTTGCACACATCAATTGAGTAAATCAGATACACAGAAATGAACGGAGATATCAGGATATAAGGTATATGCTTGTTTGAACATCTCATTCCATATTTAGTCTCCATTTGCTGTTAAAATAAACTCCACTTTTCTGGGAAGATGTTCTACTATATTTGTGGAGATTCATTCAGCTATAAGAGTGTGAGTAAAGTCAAACAGATGCTGGAACTTTTATGCTACAACATCTAAGGATGTCTGATAAAAATATGTTCTTTAAACATTTTGGAAGAAACACATATGCAAGCAAATGTCAGGTGTCCATATTCTTTTTTCCATACAGTGTACAGTTTTCTTTTTTTTTTTGTTGTTGTTTGCTATAAACTGAACATTTGGATTTGAGAAATTGGAAATTAATACAGATAACTTCACTCTAGGTTTCACCTGTAAAGTCTGCATTTTACGTGTAAACCAGAGAAAGAAAAAAAACATATTGTACAAAAGAAGAGAGGAATTTTCTCTGAGATGTTCCACTCTGAAGCATTGTGCATTGCTAATACACCAATTTCTAATATTTGTAAAGAACAAGTCCAAAATAACATAGCAGTCAGTGTTTATGAGCTCCTCTATAGAGCCCCAACTCTAATGAACACCTTTTGGGATTAATGTAAACACTGACTGCACCCAAAAAACTCGTCACCTTCTCACCTACTTCAGTACCTGACTTTACTAACACCCTCGTAGCTAAATAAATCTCTACTGAATCTAGTGGAACATCTTCCCAAAAGAGTAAAGCTTATTAGAACAGCAAATGGAGACTAAATGTGGAGTGAGATGTTCACATGTCCACAAATGTTTGTCCATTAAGTGTATCTGGGGATTTGTCTGAATAGGATTATCACTCAGTGTGCTGTAGAATTCCCAGGAACTCGCTGAATGTATGACTGCCCTCTTGAACATTTCAGGGAGTGTAAAGCTGCATGACACCCAGGGTCCTGATGTTCCAGTAAAATAAAGAAAAATGGAAGAAAGAATACAAAATAACAGGTGTCTCCTAGATATTTTCCTGGACGTAGGTTAAATTTTCCAAAGCTGCAGTAGACTATTATTATATTACATTATTTTCTGATTTGTTTCAGAGGCCATGTTGATTTTGGTTAAGTGCCAATGGGAGTTATTAAATATCCCTGGAGGAACGAGGGTTCACACTTGTTCTGAGCGTTGGAATAAAATCTCTGCTGTTCACTGTGGATCATGGTGTCATTTGGTCCAGCACTGCAGACCTTTTGGCCAAAAAAATCATGCTTTTGTGTTGGTATTTTACGAACAAATAGAATATAAATGCTCCTGGATTCCCAGAAATCTTCCACAAGGTTTGTACAATTTAATGAAAATGTTGGTGATAATATCCTGTTTGAAGCACAGCTGGGATCACTGTGCAAGACAATAGACAGAACCCACAGCCACACCCCTCTTGAACACACCCATCATAACCACACCCACCATAGCCACACCCCTCTTGAACACACCCATCATAACCACACCCACCATAGCCACACCCCTCTTGAACACACCCATCATAACCACACCCACCATAGCCACACCCCTTTCAAACACACCCATCATAACCACACCCACCATAGCCACACCCCTTTCAACCACACCCATCATGGCCACACACCCCTTAACCACACCCATCATGGTCACATTCCGTTTAACCACACCTATCATAGCCACACCACGCTCAGCTACATACCTTATAGCCACACCCCTCTCAACCACACTTATCATAGCCACATCCCTCTCAGCCACACCCATCATAGCTACGCCCCTCTTAAACACACCCATCATAGCCACTCGTGTCAGTATCAGTGTGTCTGTTAGTGTCATATAACTATATATTAATAATGTTCAAATGCTAAACGAGTTAAAAAATTCCATCAATGCTACATAGACTCATATTTTCCTTCTCCTGGCCACAGGCTTGCCCTGTGAGTCTCTTTATGTGTCTGTCTGTCTGTCTCTCACTGTCCCTGCCACTCATCTATAAGGAAAATAGGTGTTGTTTAGAGCAGGAACACACTCCCTTTGTGTTCAGCAAGTCAGTGCAGGCTCTGATTTTTCCAGGAATTCGTCCTTGTTTAAGGGTGGAATAGAGAGAGAGAGAGAGAGAGAGAGAGAGAGAGAGAGAGAGAGAGAGAGAGAGAGAGAGAGACTCTAAAACCCCACACAGAGACGATAAACTTATTAAGAGAGACTCCTAATTCAACTGCAGTGTATTTGAAAGGGAGATCATTTTACACACACACACACACACACACACACCACACACACACACACAGTGACATGGTAAGGAATGTTCCAGGCCATGTCTTTGCCTGCTGGTAGTAAAACACAAGTGCAACGCAAAGCATGATGGGACTGTCTTGTCTTCTTGTCTCCAATCAACCAGATAAACAGACATGATAACCACATTTCCTCTGATCAGTCTTTTTCTCACTCACACACACACACACACACACACACACACACACACTGCTGTAAGAATTATCTGAAGCCTAGAAATAGAAGGATGGCAAACTCTCTGGAGAGTCCAAAATAATATGTAAAATAATATGGGAAAGTCAGTGAGACAGTTTGGGGATAGAAAGACTGTTTGGGGACAGACAATTTGGGGGCAGTGAGACAGGTTGAGACAGTAAGACAGTTTTGGGACAGCATGATGGGTTGGGACAGTGAGACGGGTTGGGTTGTGTGTGTGTGTGTGTGTGTGTGTGTGTGTGTGTGTGTGTCTGAACTCTATTGTATCTGTAGTGGAATGTTTATGACTTGAAGTTTGGGACACACACACACAGGATCAGTGATACTTTGGGGCTGTTTGTGTAATTCTTGTGAAGACTGATAGCATCATCCTGCTCAGTTCCAGGATCATTTTAGATCAAAGTGAGAAGATCAGAGTAAAATGTTGGCGCTAAACCTCCTGCTCTACACTTCACTCAGACCTGAGAAGATAAATGATCTACAAAAATCTTCTGTAGCATTCAGAGTAATGTGAAAAAAATTGTGAGTGTTCCAGAAAAACAAAACAAAAAAACAAAACCACAGAGAGGCTGGAATGGTCTTCATGGAGAAGTAGAGCAAAATCCATCAAACATTACAGGTGGAACCTCCTCAGCTCTGAGGCCCGGAGTGATTATTGGGTGCCAATACATTTAAACAAAATGATTCAAAATGTTATTGTATATGTTTAGAAAATAAGCTTTGCTCATTTGTACAGGCAAGGCACTAATACTTATGTACATTGATGATAATAATAATAATAATAATAATAATAATAATAATAATAATAATAATAATAAGCTTTCTTTCGGCTTTTCCCATTAGGGGTCGCCGCAGCAGATCATCCGTATTCGTAATCTGCATGTTTGATTTGGCACATGTTTTATGCTGCCCCTCTTCATTTATCCGGGTTTGGGGCCGGCAATAAGAGTGCACTGGCTTGTGTAACCGTAAGGCCTGGAGTTGGTTCCCTGACCGGTAATTAAACTTGGGCCGCAGCGGTGAGCAGCTAACCACTAGACCACCAGGGAACATCATCATCATCATCATCATCATCATAATAATAGTAATAATAATAATAATAATAATAATAATAATTATTATTATTATTATTATTATTATTATTATTATTATTATTTTCTGCACACCACTTTCAAATTTCAATATCTTAGTGAAAACAACATCATCTGTCAAACTTTGATTTCAGTGGTCACAACATTGGACTTCTGTTTAGATGGTCATTAGTTTACATTTCTCTTTTGGGCCCTTAAGCAAGGCCCCTAATAACAACTTTCCATTTACATCTACAAATTTATCCAGAACATCTTGCACTGAGAAGCTGAGGGTTCAGGGCCTTGTTCAGGGATAGCACTAGGAGCTTTGTAGTGAAGGGATTAGAAATCACAACCTTCTGATCCAAAGTCCAACATCTTAACCACTGAGAACACCAGTGAGATCAGTTCCAACATCATCACAAAACCCCCTTACTAGCAATCAGTAATTTTATACGAGGTGGTTTTAAAAAAGGTTTAAGACTGGTTTTGTAACACACCAACAGCACAGCACAAGTCCATCACTAAGATGGCGCTGGTGAGGTCAGCTGCCGACTGCTACATTTTGTTTTTGTTTATTTTTAATATTAATTTACATATCTACCATTTCTTTTATACAAGATGGCCTTCATTACATATGACAGAGCCACTCATATCTATTGGTTAAAAATCCACTTAATTTTCGTCATTTGTAAACCCGGACCCATGCTAATGGTGAACAACCACTGGTGCGATAGCACGAGCATCGTTCCTCTTTCACACTTTTACAAACCAAATGTAAAACTACTGACTATCAAATGGCACCCCTTCTATCTACCTCAGGAATTCAGCTCGGTCACAGTCAGTGCCGTTTATATTCCACCTAAAGTGCACACAGAAACTCCGATATGGGACTTACATGAGACACTAACGCTACGCCAAACACAGCATCGGGACGCTGCGCTCATTGTGGTGGGAGACTTTACCAGTGCCAACCTCAAGCGTGCACTGCCAACTTCCAGCAGCACAGCACCTGCCTCACCAGGGGCGAAAGGACAGTGCAGACAATCAAAGGCTGGAACAGGAATCTTTGGTTCAGAGGGAGGTCACGCGCTGGACTGACCAATCGGTGGCCGCTCTGCAGGACGCTATAGATGATGCAGACTGGGAAATGTTCAGGCGCAGCTCTGATGACGTCAACATGTTTACAGAAGTGGTTGTGGGATTTATTGGGAAACTAGCAGATGATACGTCCTTCACCATCAGAATGTTTCCCAACCAGAAGCCGTGGGTGGATAAAACCATCCACGATGCTCTGAGATCCTGCTCTGCTGCCTACAACACGGGGCTTGTCACCGGGGACATGGACGAGTACAAGGCTACGTCTTACAGTGTTCGCAGAACAGTGAAGGAAGCAACGGGAGGAAACTAGAGTCACAGTTCCAACTTAGTGGCTCTCGGAGCCTGTGGCAGGGACTAAGAAATATCACTATAAAACACCATCTTCCAGAATGGGAAATAGTTATATTAAGGGCCTTGCTCAACTGTCCAGCAGTGGGCGCTCAGTGTTGGTGGGATTTAATCATGTGACCTTCTGATCCAAAGTCTAATGCCTTAACCACTGAGCTACCACCTCCCCCTTCTCCTCACAAGGATGAGCCACCTGGACTACAGGAAAGGGAATTATGCAAAAATGTTGTTTATGGACTACAGTTCAGCGTTTAACACCATACTTCCCTCCACATGCTCCTCTAAGTTGAAGGTCTTGGGACTCCACTGTGTCAATGGATCTCCAACTTCCTGACAGACAGACCACAAGCCATACGAATAGGCAAACACACCTCATCCACCCTCACCTTTAGCACTGGAGCCCCCCAGGGTTGTGTTCTGAGCCCCCTGCTGAACTTACTGTACACACATGACTGTGTGGCCACTTCCAACTCCACCACTATCATCAAGTTTGCTGATTCCACTGTTGTGGTGCACCTGATCTCCAACAAAAATGAGACGGCCGATCTACAGGAGATTAAAAACCTGGAGAGATGGTGCCAGGAAAGACTAATAAGTTGATAGTGGACTTTAGCTTGAAGCAGGAGCAGTCATACCAACCGCTAAACATCAAGAGACCCCAGTGAAGAGAGTGGACAGTTTCTGGTACCTATGTGTTCACATCACACAGGACCTGTCTTGGTTCTGTCACATCAACACCCTGGTGAAGAAGCCTGGCAGCGTCTGTGCCATCTGAGACGCTTAAGCTACCCTCTCAAGTGATAAAGACTTTTTACACTTGCACCTTTGATAGCATTCTGATGGGTAGCATCACTTCCTGGTTCAGGAACAGCATCATGCCGACAGACGAGCCCTCCAGAGGGTGGTGCGTTCAGCACAATATATTATATTATATTATATTATTCAAATTTTACTATATTTATGCTTATACTTTTTATTTATTTACTTTATTTTTATCCTTAGATTCTATTTCTGTTTTTCATGTTTACATGTTGGACAGTCGTAAAAAAGCTTTTCACTACAAAAGACATCATCCTTTACATATCAGGAGCGCTGCAACTGGTGCTGTTTAGACTACATGCACATCCTGTCACCGAGCTCCTCCTCACACGTGTGTTTCTCCATCTCTCTTCCACATCCACCCTACTCAGACGGCAGACTTTACTCTGCTCCTGAAAATAAAGATCCTCAAAGGTCGCTGTCTTGACACCAATGGTGAGATCCAGTGCAAATCGCAGAAGGTGCTTGACACGCTTCAAAAAGAAGAGGTAGGTACATGAACACTAGACACAACACGCATCTGTCTAGAAAGGTTTGAAATTCTGGAGAATTGCAACACAACACTGTATACTGCACAAACAGACCCACACTAGCTACTGACCAGCATCCTTAACACCCCCAGTATCCCATCTCTGTGTAAGATCAGACCACACTGAATCATCATCTGTTTTTATTATCATGCAGAAAACCTCTTCTACATAATGAGGAATGGGGAGAATGCTGGTAGAAACATATGAGATATTCTGGCATGGTCACTGGGAACCACAGCCTTCCTTACACCAAATTACACCACACTGAGGCTGACCTGCTCACCGTAGCTCTCCTGCTTGCTGTTGGATAAAGGGATAATAGAGATGGTTGAGAAAGGCCACTGTATGTCTACTGTTGTAAGAGCCCATGATGGTGGAAAACCAGCTTTATTCACAGCGCCACAGTTCCTTCACGCTCACCAGGAACTTTCAACATGGCTCCACACTGTTCAGTAATGCTTCTCACCCTGCTCCACCTTCCCATGTGAAAAAACCTATACTCATCAATACACCTCTATTGATATATCCAGGGCTCCTCTGCCATGTGCACTGTAAACAGTAACTCTGATGATGTAGATCACATGACCTCTAAAATTACTTTATCACAATATAGCACTGCAGTGAAGAAGACTTCCCAGGCTTTGACCTTTACATGATTTAGATTGGATGTCCTCACTGCACACACACTGTTCCTTACCTGGTGTAAAGTTTTTCCAAAAGTCACCTGTATCATTGATATTTTTAAGGTGATTCTTTGCTGAAATTTTCATGATTAAATTACAATATTGGGAAAGGCCATATTTGCTATAAGTTTCTTTGTCTTCTGTTAAAAGACTGTTCTGCAAAAATACAATCCATATGCAGTAAAACTAGATCCACTGGGCAACAAGTCGATTTGACAGTAACGAGTTTAAGAGCATTCAGCATGTCCAATTTAAAAAACGTACAACTTTCAGTACTGATGAAGTGATTTCCAGGCCTCGGCCACCAGGGGGAACTGTTTAACTTTATTTTACACATTACCAAATAACTGAACACCACGCAGCATCTCAGCTTAGAGTTAGGGTTAAACGCTGAGACAGACAGACAGACAGACAGACAGACAGACAGACAGACATTAATCATTGTTTTGGGGATCCATATATAAAAATAAGACACTATTTCTATTAACATTTACATTCTTCATTGTTGGACAGTCATAAATATATTTCACTATATGTCCCAGGAATGTGTATGTGAAAAATACAAATAAAATAAAGTATTAAAGTATATTACATAGACTATAGAGTATTAAAGGTCAAGGATGAAAAATGTAAATAAATAAATAAATAAAATATTATATATACACACACATAATATTTTTTATCCTTATACACTATATATTCATGTATATACACATACATGAATTAAAGAGAAGGATGGATGGATGTTTGTGACAGATATTTGTGATCCAGTGTGATTGTGATTGTAATTAAAGTGACCGTGTGCTGGTATAAAAATGTAAAAGTGAAATGGTATAAAGTGACGCTGTACTCGTTCAGTCCAGAGTTAGAGCAGCTCGGTCCAGTGTCAAAGTTCCACTAGTGCAAGTAATGCAAATAATAGTGAATAATTCTAAATGATTGTAAATAATAGTTGTGCAGCAAAGAAATAGTGAAGACAGAGAGAGAAGTCCAGTTTTAGATCCTGGGTGTTTCCTGGTTTAAACTCCGAATGGCCTGCAGGAAAAAGCTCCTCCTCATTTTTTCTGTGTTTTGCTTTCGTGGAGTAGAAGCGCTTCACTGAACGTAAATGAGAAAAGAGTCCATTGTTGGATGGTTGAGGTCGTACACAATCTTCCTGGCTCTGATCCGGCACCGTGTGCTGTAGATGTCCTGCAGGTCAGGGAGCTCGGTGTGGATGATACGTTCAGCTGACATGTCCTGCATGATGATGCTACCTATCAGAACACTTTCAATGGTGCAAGTGTAGAAGGTCCTTAGCACCTGAGAGGGTAGTTTAAAGTCTCTTAGGTGTCTTAGGTGGTATAGACGCTGCTGGGATTCTTCACCAGAGTGTTGATGTGAAAGGACCAAGACAGGTCCTGTATGATGTGAACACCTAGGTACCGGAAACTGTCCACTCTTTCCACTGGGGTCCCGTTGATGTTTAGCGGTTGGTTATAGTGATAGGGTTATAGCTGAACTGTAGTCCACAAATAGCATTTTCACATAATTCCCTTTTCTGTAGTCTAGGTGGCTCATCGTTGTGTGGAGAAGATGAGCAATGGTGCCCTCTGTAGTGCGGTTCTGGAGGTACACAAACTGTAGAGGATCCAGGGAGCGGTTGAATATATTGAACATCGGTGCTTTTATGCTAAATCTGCATAAAATATGTTTAGCTTGTCTGCTAAAGAAGTGTCAGCATTCCCAATTCTTACAGAGAATCTTAGAGAGGCAAAGTCTCTGAAAAGTATCCCTATCATGCAAAGAAGAAGCCATATGTGCTCATGATTCAGAAATGCTGCCGTCTTTTCTGGGCCAAAAGGCAAAGTCAAGTCAAGTCAAGAGGCTTTTTATTGTCATTTCTACTATACACAGTGGTACACAGTACACAGTAAAAACGAGACAACGTTTCTCCAGAACCCTGGTGCTACAC
This sequence comes from Silurus lanzhouensis, assembly GCA_039877035.1. NCBI lineage: Eukaryota > Metazoa > Chordata > Actinopteri > Siluriformes > Siluridae > Silurus > Silurus lanzhouensis. Next base: position 456,732 of record JBCEWE010000258.1, read on the forward strand.
TAAACAACAACAAACAAAACAACATAGAGCTACAACACAAGCTACATAAAGTGCATCAAGTGCAACCTGGTGCAAACAGTGCAGACAGACAGTGCAGACAGACGACACAAGACAAGACACAAAACCCTATATAGCGCCGACCAGTAAACCTACTGTATACTAGATTATACAGTACTGTACAAGAAGACTGTAAAAACTATACAAAATAAAAACTATATCCCCGAAGTGACTATAAACAGTACAATGTAGTGCAAAAATACAGCAGCAGTCGAAGGTGCAAAAATCAGCATGTAAACAGTATGTAAACAGTATAATACAGTGATAAATGATAAATGTTCAAAAAACAGCAGTTAAGAGTGGTACAGTTGAGAATAATAAATAATAAATAAATGAATGGTGGTGGAATGGATTGAGATGAGTGATGAGTGTGTGTTAAGTGTTAAGTCCAGGAAAAAAATTTACAGTTCGTTACACACATTTGAGTGCATGTGTGTGTGTGTGTGTGTGTGTGTGTGTGTGTGTGTGTGTGTGTGTGAGAGTTCCGTTTCATTTCTGTGTATTAAGTAGCCTGATGGCTTGTGGAAAGAAACTGTTGCATAGTCTTGTTGTGGCGGGCCGAATGCTTCGGAACCGTTTTCCTGATGGTAGGAGTGTAAAAAGTGTGTGTGAGGGGTGTGTGTGTGATCGTCCACAATGCTGTGTGCTTTGCGGATGCACTATCCTCTGTAGGGACTTGCGGTCTGAGACGGTGCAGTTCCCAAACCAGGTAGTGATGCAGCTGCTCAGGATGCTCTCGATGGTCCCTCTGTAGAACATGGACAGGATGGGGGGAGGGAAGTGGGCTTTCCTCAGCCTTCTCAGGAAGTAGAGATGCTGCTGGGCTTTCTTGGTGATGGAGCTGGTGTTGAGTGACCAGGTGAGGTTGTCTGCCAGATGAACACCAAGGAATTTGGTGCTCTTGACGATCTCCACTGAGGATCCATCAATAATCAGTGGAGATTAGTCGCTCTGTGCTCTCCTGAAGTCCACAACCATCTCTTTCTTTTTGTCCACGTTCAGAGACGGGTTGTTTGCTCCACACCAGGCAGTTAACCGTTGCACCTCCTCTCTGTATGCTGACTCGTCGTTCTTGCTGATTAGACCCACCACGGTCGTGTCATCAGCGAACTTGATGATGTGGTTCGAGCTGTGCATTGCTACACAGTCGTGAGTCAGCAAGGTGAACAGCAGTGGGCTGAGCACACAGCCCTGGGGGGCCCCAGTGCTCAGTGTGGTGGTGCTGGAGATGCTGTTCCCGATCCTGACTGACTGAGGTCTCCCAGTCAGGAAGTCCAGGATCCAGTTACAGAGGGAGGTGTTCAGGCCCAGAAGGTTCAACTTCTTGATCAGGTGAGGAATGATTGTGTTGAATGCTGAGCTGAAGTCAATGAACAGCATTCGTACATACGAGTCCTTGTTATCCAGGTGGGTGAGGGCCAGAAGGAGGGTTGTGGAGATGGCATCGTCCGTGGAACGGTTTGGACGATACGCAAACTGCATGGGGTCCAGGGAGGGTGGAAGCTGTGTCTTAATGTGCCTCATGACGAGCCTCTCGAAGCTCTTCATCACGATGGGTGTGAGCGCGACGGGACGATAGTCATTGAGGCAGGAGAGAGAAGACTTCTTCGGCATGGGAACAATGGTCGTTGTCTTGAGGCAAGTGGGAACAACGTTGCTGCTCAGGGAGATGTTGAAGATGTCAGAGAGGACATCTGCTATCTGTTCTGCACATTCCCTGAGCACTTTGCCAGGAATGTTGTCTGGTCCAGCAGACTTCCGTGGGTTAACTCTGCATAGAGTTTTCCTCACTTCAGCTGTGGTTAGACAGAGCACCTGGTCAGTGGGAGGAGGGATGGTCTTCCTCGCCACCACGTTGTTCTGCACCTCGAACCGGGCGTAGAAGTCGTTCAGCGCATCTGGGAGGGAGGGGTCACGGTCACAAGCAGGTGATGTGGTCTTGTAATTCGTGATCACCTGGATGCCCTGCCACATGCGCCGGGTGTCTCCACTGTCCTGGAAGTGGTTGTGGATTTTCTTCGCGTGCGCGCGCTTTGCCTCTCTGATGGCACAAGACAGTTTGGCCCTTGCTGTTCTTAAGGCCGCCTTGTCCCCTGATCTGAAGGCAGAGTCTCTTTGTTTCAGCAGCGCACGCACATTTGCAGTCATCCACGGTTTCTGGTTGGAGCGTGTAGTGATGGTCTTGGAGATGGTCACATCATCAACGCACTTGCTGATGTAGCTGGTCACTGATGATGTGTACTCCTCCAAGTTGATGGAATCGCCATTGGTTGCAGCCTCTCTAAACATGTCCCAGTCAGTGCACTCAAAACAGTCCTGAAGAGCAGAAGTAGCTCCTTCTGGCTAGGTTTTCACCTGTTTCAGAACCGGTTTAGAGCGTCTGATGAGCGGTCTGTATGCTGGAATTAACATAACAGAGCAGTGGTCTGAGTATCCGAGATGGGGGCGGGGCTCCGCACGATACGCGCCGGGGATGTTTGTGTAGACAAGATCCCGCGTGTTCGCTCCTCTCGTTGCAAAGTCCACATGCTGATGGAGTTTAGGAAGCACAGTCTTGAGATTTGCATGGTTGAAATCTCCGGTGATAATAAACAATCCGTCGGGGTGAGCATTCTGCAGGTCGCTAATAGCGCCATAGAGTTCACTCAGTGCCTCCTTAGCATTAGCACTGGGAGGAATGTACACTTCGACGATGTAAACAGTGGTGAATTCCCGTGGCAGATAAAATGGTCTGCATCTAACAGTCACAAACTCCACTAGCGATGAGCAATATAATGAAACAAGCACAGAGTTCTTACACCATTCCGTGTTGATATAAACACACAGGCCACCACCGCGAGTCTTACTGCACAGAGCTGCATTTCTGTCGGCTCGAAACACGGTTAGCCCGTCTAGCTGGATGGCGGATTCCGGAACTCTGTCGCTGAGCCAAGTCTCCGTGAAAACAAAGACGCAACAGTCTCTAAACTCTCCCCGTGTGATTCGCTGGAGTCGGATGTAGTCCAGTTTATTATCCAGGGAGCAGACGTTGGAAAGAAAAATGGACGGGAGAGCCGGCCGACTAGGGTTAGCATTTAGCCTAGCACGGACACCCGCCCGCTTGCCGCGCTTCCGCTTCTTCGAACAGCGCTTTCAACGTCTCCTCTCCCGGCCACCGGCATCAGGTAACACCGAGGTCTGGGGGCCTGGTCTTTGTGGCCGAGGTTGCAGCAAGCCGAGGTCGCAAAGGTTGTTGATAAGATCATCATGCAGATTGTTGGTTGCATGATGCCTGTACCATAGTAGTGTCTGGTGGTCGTACACATGAACACAGCTGACTCTGGTGTCCATGTATTGTGAAGGGTTGTGCTAAATATGGTGAAAGCACCATTTTTGGATGCTGCGAGCTACTGCCGCGCCACCATCTTGTAGGAACATTCCATTAGCAGTGAAAAAGTGAAAAAACTTTCCAAAGTGAAAAACTGTTTTTAGTCGAATGGAAATGTCTTCCAAAACTTATTTTTGGAAATAATAGACACCACGTCCTCCAGACTAAAGAGGAGCGAGACTGCTAATGGTATGGAAGTGCATTAGTGCCTATGCAATGGGCAGCTTTTACATCTGGAAAGGCTCAAATAATGCTTAAATTTATATACATTTTCATAGCTACATACTATATGCTTTCATCCAAAACACATCTTTTTCAGGGAAGGCCTAGCATATTCAGCAGGATAATTATTAATCACATACTGCATCTATTACAACAGCATGGCTTTATACTAGAAGAGTCCAGGTGCTGAACTGGCTGGCTTGCAGACCAAACCTTTCACCAACTCAAAACATTTGGTGCATCATGAAATAAAGAATGTGACAAAGAAGACCAAGGACTGTTGAGCAGCTAGAATTGTGTATCAGACATGAATGAGACAACATTCCTCTCACAAAAACTCTCCTCACTCTCCTTACTCTCCTCAATTTCTCAGATGTATCTTCTTCTTCTTTCTTCTTCTTCTACATACCCCCCCCTGTCCTCTACATCTGCCTCTGTCCTATAAATGTTCCGTTTCACTCTCACAGATACTCTTCTCAGATGTATACAGACTGTTATTGCTAGAAAAGAGGATGTTACATGGTGGTCCACATGGCCCTGTCCCAACATTTTTTGAAGTATTGCAATCATCAGATTGAATTTTTTTTCTTAAAATGGTAAATTTTTACTCAGTTTCATTCTGTTTTTATTTACGATTTACCCAGAGTCCCAATTTTTTGGAATCGGGGTTGTACAATTAAAGCAGTTCTGCAAAGAAGATAAAAAGGATAAAAAAAAATAGGTGAAATTTTTGTATTTGTATTATCTCTAGATGGATAAATTAACAAGAAAATTATTCTGATCAGGTATACTATTGATGGAAAGCTGCCAGAGACAATTCAGGTCTTCTCGTCTGGAGAAATTGGAGCAGTTAATGCAAAACCTTGAATTATCTCTGTCGGTTTTTCTCACTGAGATGATCATATGCTCTACATATTCATTTTGATTTCAATTAGATTAAATGTTTAGTATTAAGGATCTTGCTAAAAAGGCCTGGTAGTTGAATTACACAGTGCTGCAATTAGAACTCCCAGTGCCTCAATGTGTAATGTCCATGGTGCTGCTTTCACCTGCCTTACCCTGGATATAATAAAGTTCTTGAGATCATACACAAAGCTCATTTTTCTCTAAATTTAACATACTGAATTATGCCAAAGATATTTTTTTTGTAAGTAATCGAGTAAGTTATTTAAAGGTTCTGATGTGCATGGGGTTGAAATGGAGATAATGGTATTCATTTATTTGCGTAACTACTTGTTCCTGCTGCTTTCAGGTAATGCTGCAACTCGTTTCAAGTGACCCTCCGGATATATGTGACGATGTATGGATTAAATTAAAACTTGTCTATTTGGATGGCAGCATCTGTGAGATAAATAAACTAAATTGAAATCATGTGCTATAACAAAAAAGTGACAAAAGTGATTGCAGCCAATTACATCAACATGTCTGCATGTCTAAAACCAATAAAACTCAAACGCTTTCCTTCAAAAGAACCCAAACTGTTTAGTTTCCCCTCCAGTGGTCACCATTGTGCTCGGTGGTCTCTCTGACTCCACAGCCTGATTCATGTCAAGTGCACATTAAATTAAGAGAGCAGAAAAAAACACCACCATCTGTTTTCTCCTGGATTAAAACTGAGCGTGATTGTGTCTGAAATGTAAAAAATGCAACATTGGCTACTGCTGTGCCATTTGTTCTTCACTGCCATGAGGTCCTTGAAGTGGTTTTGTAGGGCGCTGAGCGAGAGAGCGCCAACCCAAAGTGATCGACATCTGAATCCCATTTCCTGCCATTAAACCGGGGAGACTATTAGCTTTAAACACTGCCTCGTTTCCACGGTATCACTTCAAACGTTTGCCTCACACACACTGCAAACTGCGACAAACATCCCCCAAATAAAACAGTAGGATTAGCTCGATTTAAATGCTGATCAATAAATATACCTGATCAGCTGTAGGTCTGCAGTTTCACTTTCACTTTTCATGACAAATGTTAAATGAAGTGGAAGATTTGAAGGTAAAGAACGAGGTGTGTTCCGCAGGTTGTTGAATTCTATGCGATGTTGCTTTTCAGGATATTGCAAATCTAATTGTTAGCAAGTGGACACTCGCTGAACTCACACGTATTTCACTTCAGCTCCGAGCTTCTGCTTGTTTTTGTCCTCCTCAGACTTCAAACACAAGCAAATAAACACCAGGCGGCTGAGCTCTATCTGAGAAGACCATCGAAACGAGGCAGCGCTGAGGTACATTGCTCAAATTCCCAGACGGTGAATAACTCCTATCACTGGAGGAACTTTCAATCTGAACTTGGTGCATGATTATATAATTTCATCATTAGCATTCATCTGAGTTAATGAAGAAACAAAGTAAATGCTATTTTAAGATTTTTGGGGAGATTTTGGAAAGTTCTGGTGTGGAAGTTAACCGTAAGAGCAGGTTCTCCATGATGTCATCTTCCGACCAAATGCGTTACCACGTCTGCGATTTTTTCCACAGAGAGCAAGTTAGAACAACGTACATTTAGCATACGGCAATGCAGCGACGAGTTGTTCGAGCGTCACACGAGCGGTACATCACTGAGCGGGACTTTAAGAGCGTCACATCACTGAAAGACTGTGAATGAGCTCAACCCCCGAAAAAGCTGAAATTGTTCACCAACTCGTGTGTAATGATCGTTGAAGAACAATCCACACGATCTCACTTCTGCACCCATCCAACTCAACAGATTTGTGGACTTCCCCCTTTTCCTGAAGATGAAGATCCAGCTTGTCAGGATCTTCCGGGCATATCCGGTTCGGCAGCGTGCACTTCTGGGTTGGCGGCCATCTTGCCGCTTTTCCCCACGCATGTCTTCATTGTTCTGTTTTCTGGCTCTTTTGGACTGTTTTTTTTAATCTGGTTTAGACTCTGCCTGCTTTGCCCTGTTTCCCTGTGTTTAGACCCTGCACTGTTTTTTTAGCTTCTTTGCTCTGTTTACTTTTCATATTAAAGACCGTTTTCACCTAACTCCTGCTCGAATCCTGCATTTGGTTCCTCCCCTCACCCTAGTCACCCGCGCTTCCTGACACAGCGTGTTATTTTGCGAGCGCTGTATTGCTGTGTGTGGGGACTGGAAGGTGACAGTGTGGAAATGTAGATAAATGAAGAACTTTCTTGTAAACAGAGCGAATCTCCAAACTTTTTAATACCACCTCCTACTTTTAATTTACTCATGTATTCGCTGGTAGTAGAAACAGATTGTAAGTGTACAAGTCAAGGGCCTTTCTCAAGGGCCCAGCACTGGCAGCTTAGTGGCTGTGGGATTTGAACTTACAACCTGCTGATTTTATATCGAACAACTTAACTATTGAGCAAACCCTTCCTCATTAGCCCTAGGCTATCTATCTGGAAGGAACAATAATGTCCATCAGGTTTAACTCCTTGAGGTTCCAGGTTTCATTCAGTCACTTTTGACATCTGATGTCATGAGCAACGAGCAAATGAGCTTTTATCCTGGTCAGAGTATGGGTGAGAAAACATCCTGGCTGGAATGCTTACAGCCATGTCCTAGCTGTTTTACCTATAGTGTGTGTGTGTGTGTGTGTGTGTGTGTGTGTGTGTGTGTGTGTGTGTGTGTGTGTGTGTGCAATTAGTGGGCTATTAGCTGGTGGTTGGGGGGGTCATTACGGGAAGTTGTCAGTTTTTGAGTTATTGTAGGGAGCAGAACAGAGAAATCAGGATCAAAAGACATACTCTTAGGAAACACACACACACACACACACACACTTTATGATCTTTGACCTTTTGTATCTTGCCACTGCTGTGATGTCAGCCTCACTTGCTCTGCTCAGAAGATGAAACAGAAGTGAAATGGTCCAGAGAGTGGGATAGAGCTGCAGGCAGAAAGCGCTCACTCCGAGCAGAGAGAACGGTTTGATGTGCACTTGTGTGTTTTCCTGTTCTACACTGTTGTGTTACGCATGTTGTGTTGTTCTGTATGGAGCCGAGGGTTCGATGGTGCACTCACAGAAATGTTGTACTTTATCTGCAGTTCATTTCAAAGCCAAAGACTTTGTATGAGACATCGTAAAACACTTAAAGTTAAAAAAAAGGTTTTTAAAAGACAAACACATTCATAATAAAACATATGTACAGGCAAGCGGATGAGTCCGGAATACCAACGTCACGTGTCACGTGTAAGCTTTTTTCTCCCATTAAAATCAAATAAATTGTTAATAAAAAAGACCAAACTACAGAGTAATACATAGTAAACTTTATTATTACTTTATTTTACTTTATTATACTTTAAGCATTTTAGAATGTTTTCTGTATCATTCTTTCCGGTTTGATCTCAGTCATATGAAGCAGATTTGGGGCTTTTCCCTGCTCCAGGGAGGGCCGAGGACTCGGATGCCTCATCGCCGCAGACAGACGTGTCACAACTGGACGCGTTATGGGCAGATGATCTCAGGTCAGCTGTAGTTCACGCAGCCTCAAACTCATTACTGATATTGACCTCGCGTTGCTCCTGTACTCACCGTTAAATAGATCATTTCTAACTCTTTCTGCAGCATGCACTACTTAACAATGTTCTGTCCATCACTTACAGCTGCCATGTAATGTGAAATTCCTCATAAACGGTTCTAATGATCAGGTTAAAGCAAGGCTAACTTTTAGCAAGCTAATGTGTATTTCTTTTGTCACATGCACATTACAGCACAATGTAATTCTTTCTTCGCATATCTCAGTGATGTTAGAAGACTGGGGTCAGCCATGATACAGCACCCTGGAGTACAAAGGGTTAAGGGCCTTGCTCAAGGGCCCCTAGAGTGACAGCTTGGCAGTACCAGGGCTTGAACCCCCAACCTTCCAATCAGTAACCCAGAACCTTAATCACTGAGCTCCCACTTCTCCTATCAAGCACTGGGCCTGGAACTCATTCATTATATATTTATACACGAACATCACCTGTACAGTTAATGAGTGTTTGAGTGTTATAATATGATCCTTGTGGAATAGTGGTCCTGTCTCTTTTTCCACTTCTGATCTGCCCGATTCGTCCCGACGTCGTACCTCTGGATTGGAGACACTCTTTGTGAGGTTGGTTCCACATCAACAGCCTAAAAAATCCATGAGCAGCTCAAGAACTTCGGGGAAGGATTTGGACTGGAATTAATATCAACAGTCTGCTACAGTGAGCTCAGGACCTTCAGTCTGCACGAACAGTTCTGAACACTTCAAATCAAATCAAATGCTATTTCTCACTTATACAGATTACAGCATGTAGTGAAATGCTTTTCACGACTGTCCAACATGTACATAGAATAAAGTTTAAAAAATACTATACAGTGCCCCCCACAATTATTGGCACCCCTGTTTAAGATGTGGTCGTGGACTTCTAAAAATCCCCTTTTTTTTAAAACAACATAGAACCCAAATGCAAAAAAAGAGAAAAATCCAACCTTTCATTTAAGTACATTACTTTGGTGGTAAAAAAAATCATACATTTAGAGAAAAAAAAAAAACTTGAAATCATGTGTCCCACAATTATTGGCACCCCTAACAATTCCTCTGAAAAATTTAATTGTTTTTTTTTTTAAATATATTTTTCTGTAGTTGCTAAGGTTGGTCAGGGTATCTAGGGACTTTTAATTAGTAATTCATGATTTCCTGTTTCCCTGGGGTATAAATATGACGTGACACAGAGGCCTAATTCTCTTACCCATTTGTCAACATGGCAAAGACAAGAGAACACACCATTCAAGTAAGGCAGATGTGTGTCGACCTTCATAAGTCAGGCAATGGCTACAAGAAAATAGCCACTCGCCTTAACTTGCCGGTATCTACAGTCAGAGGAATCATTAAGAAGTTTAAAACAACTGGAACAGTGACAAACAAGGCTGGAAGAGGTCCCAAGTTTATCTTGCCACAACGCACAGTGAGGAGGATGGTAAGAGAAGTAAAAAAATTTCCCAAGCTCACCGTCACAGAATCGCATCAAAGAGTGGCATCTTGGGGTCACAGAGTCTCCAAAACAACCATCAGACGCTCTCTACATGCCAACAAGCTGTTTGGGAGGCATGCAAGGAAAAAGCCTTTTCTCACTAACACTCACAAACGTAAACGTCTGGAGTTTGCTAAGCGGTACTGGGACTTCAACTGGGATCGTGTGCTTTGGTCAGATGAGACTAAGATTGAGCTTTTTGGCAACAAACACTCTAAGTGGGTCTGGCGTAAAACAAAAGATGAGTATGCCGAAAAGCACCTCATGCCCACCGTGAAGTATGGTGGAGGATCTGTGATGCTGTGGGCCTGTTTCTCTTCCAAAGGCCCTGGGAACCTTGTTAGGGTGCATGGCATTATGAACGCTTTGAAGTACCAGGATATTTGAAATAAAAACCTGATGGCCTCTGCCAGAAAGCTGAAGATGGGTCGTCATTGGGTCTTTCAGCAGGATAATGATCCAAAACATGTGGCAAAATCTACACAAAAGTGGTTCAGCAGTCACAAACTCAAGGTCCTCCCATGGCCATCTCAGTCCCCAGACCTCAACCCAATCGAAAACCTGTGGGGCGAGCTAAAGAGAAGAGTGCATAAGAGAGGACCCAGGACACTGGATGATCTAGAAAGATTGTGCAAAGAAGAATGGTCAAAAATCCCTCTCTCTGTGTTCTCCAATCTTGTGAAATGTTATAGGAGGAGATTAAGTGCTGTCTTGTTGGCAAAAGGAGGTTGTACAAAGTATTAACATCAGGGGTGCCAATAATTGTGGCACACATGATTTCAATTTTTTTTTTTTTTTCTAAATGTGTGATTTTTTTACCACCAAAGTAATGTACTTATATAAAAGGTTGGATTTTTCTCTTTTTTTGCATTTGGGTTCTATGTTGTTTAAAAAAAAAAAGGAGAATTTTTTGAAGTCCACGACCACATCTTAAACAGGGGTGCCAATAATTGTGGAGGGCACTGTATATAAACAAGAATTAGACAGGAGGAGAGGAGTATGAATGATAGAGATACTGACTGTAGTCCAGGTTGATGGGTGGTCCAGTGTGATGGGTTCATGTGCTGATTTTCGATGCTGATGGAACTGTAATGATTAGACATTCGGTGATGAGGATGAGGAGGGATTCCTTTTTTGAGTCTGGTTCCTTTCAACGTTTCTTCCTCATGAAGTCACCACTGACAAACTTATAATTATACGGAACAAACTTCTACATTCTTTTATAACCCTATCTGTGTAAATCTGCGTTGAGACAATGTCCATTAATAAAATCACTACACTGATAAACTGAATTAAATTCATCATTGTAGATATTAAAATGTAAATTATGTAATTTTCTAAGAAAATCCACTAAAATTTGATTTAAACAGAGCTGTTTATCAGTTTTTAACTTCACTATTTATTTTTTTGACTTTTTACTTTCACTCATTACATTTTTACACAAACATCTGTACTTTTTACTTCTTACATTTTCAAAACAGATTTGTTATTTTAGTTTCGAACTATTTGGTGAAATGTCAATATTTTATATTCTCATTATTCAATTCAATTCAATTCATTTTTATTTGTATAGCGCTTTTAACAATGAACATTGTCTCAAAGCAGCTTTACACAGATAATGTGGTGATTAAACGTAAATATGTTCTTTATAAGTATGTTTGTCCCTGATGAGCAACTGTGGCAAGGAAAAACTCCCCGAGATGGCATAAGGAAGAAACCTTGAGAGGAACCAGTCTCAAGAGGGAACCCATCCTCATCTGGGTTGCACCAAATGTCCATTTGTAGCAGATATACAATTTTGGCGGGTGCAGTGATGATGATCAGAAGCAAACTGCACTCCCGAGTCAGTGCAGCAGACCGCCGACACCAACTACAGTCCAATCCAAATCCATTATGCTGTTTTCAGCACATCAACCTGTTTTATGTCCACTGGTGGATCATCTCCTGTCTCACACACCACAGACGTAGACTACTTTCTGAAGTTCACAATGAGCAGGCAGAAGGCAGTATGAAGTCTGGGGTTAACATGGATGAGACAGAGGGAGTCAGTGATGAGAACAGAGACATTCCTGATCACCTGATCATCATCTTTACTCTGCTTGTGTTCTATATGGAGGATCTTCAGTCTGAATACATTCATTAGAGAACAACATTTGAAATTCAGTTTGTATTAATATATATATTAGGGCTGTTGCTGGAGAAGTATAGAGAAGGTCAGAAGGAGCTGCATTGTGTGTTTGTGGATTTAGAGAAAGTGTATGACAGGGTGGAGAGAGGAGTTGTGGTATTGTATGAGGAAGTCTGGTGTGTCAGAGAAGTATGTGAGGGTGGTGCAGGACATGTATGAGGACAGTGTGACAGCAGACTGGTTCAAGGTGGATGTTGGACTGCATCAAGGATCGGCTCTGAGCCCTTTCCTGTTTGCAGTGGTGATGGACAGGTTGACGGATGAGGTCTGACAGGAGTCTGCGTGAACTATGATATTTGTGGATGATATTGTGATTTGTGGTGAGAGTAGGGAGCAGGTGGAGAAGATCCTGGAGAGGTGGAGGTACACGCTGGAGAGAAGGGGAATGAAAGTCAGTAGGAGTAAGACAGAGTACATGTGTGTGAATGAGAGGGAGGGCAGTGGAGGAGTGCGGTTGCAGGGAGAAGAGGTGGAGAAGGTGGAGGAATTCAGGTACCTGGGGTCAACAGTGCAGAGTAATGGAGAGTGTGTTAGAGAAGTGAAGAAAAGAGTGCAGGCAGGGTGGAGTGGGTGGAGAAGAGTGATAGCAGGAGTGATTTGTGATAGAAGAGTATCTGTGAGAGTGAAAGGGAAAGTTTTAAGATTAAAGCATTAATAACACAACGCAAATTCATTTAAATGGCACAAAATTTATAAAATATAAATAAAAAAATATAAAAGAGATGAAATTAAAACCTTTAATGCCACATTATCTGTGTAAAGCTGCTTTGAGACAATGTTCATTGTTAAAAGTGCAATACAAATAAAAATGAATTGAATTGAATTGAATTAATGCAGCACTCGTTTATTCATGACTTCCTTTCCTTAATTAGATATAAAAAAAAATTTACTCCACCGAATAAAAATTGTAATCAGTAAACATTTGTTTTATTGATGTGCCGAGTCCCAAATCAGCACCAAAATCCACCATGATACACACATCTGACAATTTACCCTCTGGGGGTCGACAGACGCACCGGCACGTTTTGTGCCATTTTTCCCTCATAATGCAGAAAAGACCTTAAATTACTCTACTTTTTTGATCGTACAGATAAGATCAATAAATCATTTGAATCTGTAAACGATCTACTTTTATTTCAATAAACTCATAATTACAACAAAACCCTGTGCTGCTGTAAAATAAAGGAAACAGACAGGGGGCGCTCTGTGCCGTCTCTGTCATCTCTCTTCACAGACACATAAATAAAACAACCTGAATCTCCGTGCATATTTACATCACAGACTTAATAAATATATAAATATAAAACTCAGACATTTTCTACTTTTAAATAAACCAATTCACATCTAAAAATAAATATTCTGATTCCGTATGAAAGTCAGACGAGGTGCAGTTTCTCCGGTATCACCTCATTAACCGTCCGTGTGGAAACAGTAAAAGTTCCGTTTGGGTCCTGATGATTTACGTCATTTAAAAGACAATAATTACTTTAAAACATTTACAAGGATATTTAGTCTTCATGCTCTATGTTGAGTTTGGTTTCACTAATAATAAACATACATTTGCATAAAACATCATCAGTATGTGAGGTTCAGTTCCAGTGTGACACTAAAACAGGTCCCAAAGTTCTTTACTTTAACTTGAGTAAAAAAGTGCAGTCAGAACTTCAATTTTCACCAGAGTCTTTTAAAACATCAGTATCTGCACGTCTACTGAGTGAAGGATGTGTGGACTTCTGCCACCTCTGGATCCTACAGCTGAACTTCAGCCCTTCCTGTAAGGAGATGTTTATGTACCACATATGGAAGGAGTCTCCAGTGCCAGAGTTACATAACAGTCAGATGAAAAGCTTTCTTATTTTCACATCTAATAAAATTGTGTGTGTGTGTGTGTGTGTGTGTGTGTGTGTGTGTGTGTGTGTGTGTGTGTGTGTGTGTGTGTGTGTGTGTGTGTGTGGATGCTTTGCAAGCCTCTTGGGTTTCTAAGCAGTTCCAGCTATTGAGTAGAATATAAATGATACTGACAAATGACCTTATAAATCCTGATCCTGAGTCAGCTGACCTTTCTGAGCCCTCACACACACACACACACACACACACACACACACACACACACACACACACACACACACACACACACTTAATTTACTCTATAATCTTTCTTTGCTGTGATTCTAACACTAGACCCCATAATGCATCAGGAGTGTTAATGTAGTGTGTTGAGTTCTGATTGGTTCATGATCGTGCTTTTTTTTTAAAAACAGCTCTATGGCAGTAAAATACTTTCTTCTGAAATACGGTGTATTTGTTCCGCATCAAGATTTAAAAGCGTCTTAAAACGCAACACTACAGATCTTTTTAATGTATTAGAAATAATAATTATACACCGTACATTCTAAATATTCCTAAAGAATTGAATATAATTATATCATATAATGAAATATAAATAGATATCTAAAGATTTGTTTTACTTAAAAAAAAAAATAAAATCAATAATCGTTATAAAAAATTTAATCCATAAAATAATTGTAATAAATTATTTGGCCTTTGTGCATCAGGAAAAAAAAATCAGCATTAAAAAAAATCTATAATATATTTAATATTAATTAATAATTAAGCTTTTTTTTACTTTTTCATTCAGGCTGTATGTCATTGGAAATTTTATTATTATTATTATTATTTAAATTAGATCATTTGCATGTTAATAAATAATTATGTGCTGAAAATCAATACTTTTCTCTCAATGTGAACATTTTACTTTTTTTTTTTGTCAAAATTGCGCATTTAAATTGAATCAAACAATTGCAATAATAGTGTTATATGAATAGTTTGTGTTACATTCAGTTGCACTGCTACTAAAACTAATTTATTTCTTTCTTTAAAAAAACTCAGCATCAGTTAAATGATTCAGTAGCGTTGAAATTGTCTGGTTAAATAAACAAAAATGATCTGAGCATCAGTAAATCTTTCAGTCATAATGGTGTTTTAATATAACGATATCCACACGATATATATTGCAAAATGTAGAAGTGAACACCTGACCATAAGAGTCCATTTGCAGTTATAATAAGCTCCACTCTTCTGGAAAGATGTTCCATTAGATTTTGTGGAAGGTCTGTGGTGCAGTCAGCATTCACATTCATCCCAAAAGTGTTCAAAAGGGTTGGAGCAGATCTTCCTGGAGCTGGCTTTGTGGGCATTGTCATGCTGGAACAGGTTCAAGAGAAGAATAAATGTAATGCTACTGCAGCCAGAGATGCCCTGTAACAGTTGTTTGCCTTCAGTTTTGTGCTAAAAGTTTTGGGAACTACACGTGGCTGGAAAAGTCCCAATGCTTGTGTTAATATAGTGTAGATTAAATGGTGGTGTAATTCTCTGTGTGTCCTGTAGAGGTCGTCTCCATCCCTCACGGTGAGCTCAGACTCAAACACACCACACACCTGCTCTCCAGATGCCAGAGAGTAAAAACCACAATCCTTCAGTGCTTCACAGAGCTTCTTTTCTTTTTACTTCTCTGCTTTCTCTCAGGCTTGACGACATTTCTCTGTCCTTGCTATGTTTACGTGAGCGAGAAATCACCTGATGACAGAACCGAGGACTTCAGCTCACCTGCAGTGACACGGTCATGTGACTTTAAGACTCTTCACGCACATGAAGCGTGTGCTGTTACTCATTTATCATGATGTTTTAACACGAATGCTAGCGCACACACACACACACACACACACACACACATTCTGTTCTGATCAAACCTTTCACAGTGATTATTTAAGAAGCTGGATCTTAAACTAACCATTAACAAATTTATTTTTATGTTTGCTTCTGCAGATTGATGCTAACCAGGTGTTGTGTGTGGAAATAAAGCAAACTATAAATAGCTTGATGCTAGAAAAAACTTTTAGTGAATTGGTTTACACACAAAACACCAGCAAAAGCTGACAGCCTGACACAGTGACGGGTCAAGAAAAAAAGAAAATAATGATTAGGTGAAAGAAATGAGATTCATGAGTCAATAATTCAGGTTACTTGTGACAGTCATCAGCTTCCTTATTCGCACTAAATGTAAATATGTGAGCTCTTTAACAGCATAATAATAATGGAGTCTTGATTTGAATCAAATGACAGTTTTTGGTTTAAACAATGTTCTGTTCAGTTTAGTTTGTCTGGTAACATGCATTGTTAACTAGCAGGGAGCTCATTTGCTGAAATTATAGTGACTTTGTCTATTTTGTGCCTAATGGCAACGACAGCACACCAGGGTGTGTCTACTTTGCTTTTGGGAACATTCTTGCTCTCGAAAGAACTGAACACAGCATTAATATGGCACTTTTCCAGATGCTTACTTTAACCCCAATTGCACATCTTCTACAGCACATGGAACATTTCTAAACTAGCTATTAAAGAAATATTAGGAACATAATCATTGTTGATTGGATGCACCAGTTCTCCAGGAGTGATGATTTACATCTACTGCTAGATGTATTGAACAAGACTTGATTAGAAATTAAGGAACAGAAAAAGAAGGTCCTCATGAGGGAACTGTTCTCTAAGTTCGAGGTACCAATAAATATCCTGCACTATTTGGATTATAATAGAGAACAGTTTGTTCAGCTACTGTGGTGTGAAACCATTCAGTGCAAACTATGTCAAGCTGATATGAAAAGAATCATATCTGCTGTATGAAGACTTTCCACAATTCTCAATGCTTGGTCTTCTTCAGTTTTGCATTTATGCTCGATCTCGCATGGATTTTCATACCACTGCTAAGCAGGTGAACTAATCCTCTCCAAGACCATCTTGTTACCGCAAAGACCTCAGTATGTCTTACAAACATCTCATCATGGATGGTAGATCATTATCTGAAAATAAAACCTAGTAAAACCGACCTGCTGTTCATCTCAGATAAGATTGTGTTATTTTAATGGATCAAGTTTATTTCTAAAGCGCTTTTCACAATGGACATTGTCTTGAAGCAGCTTTACAGAACTTCATAATTAAAGTGAATGGTGTGTGTTTATCCCTGATGATGAAGACTGGGGAGACTGTGGTGAAGGAAAAACTCCCTTAGATGTTCTGAGGAAGAAACCTTGGGAGGAACCAGACTCAAAAGCAGAACCTCATCCTCGTTTGGGTGACATCAAGAGTGTGATTATAGTCTTTAAACACTACAGAACACTGGAGAGAGAGAACTAACATGAGCACTGGAGTGTGTGATTATGAGTGATGAGCTTTCTACAGTCTTCTACAGTCAGACAAACAGTTTAATAAAGTCCGATCACTGTCTGATCTCATTTTTTGGTCACAGAGCACAACCTACGAGGAGGTAACCATGGACGACTAACTGCCCCTTTCTTCACACATTTCCTAATCTAACATTCCCATGTTATTTTCTTCTTTACATCTTCAGTAGAATTTGTCTATTTCTACCCACATGCATCACTCAGGTGTTGTTCAGTCCCTCATCATCTCTGAACAGGATTTCTGGACTACTCCACCAGCCCCAACTAATTCAGAATGGAGCTGCCGCAATGCTCTACTCCCCTTCATCGGCCTCCTGTAGTGCTAAATCAGATTTAAAACACAGATACTCACAAACAAAGCCCGAAATAAACCAGCACCTCTCAGTAAATGCTCTCTCTGATCTTCAGACACTGCTCAATTGATCTCACCATCTTTCGGGGTACAAGGAAGGCACGTTTCAAGACTCGCCTTCAAGATCAGGGTGGATTTATTAGTGAAGACTTTGAAGAACTTCTATAAGTTGCTCTTGATGAAGGTGTCTGCCAAAGTGCATGAATGTAAATGTCATATCTTCTGGATCTGGATTCGGGATGACTTCTGCTGCATTCTGGACTAATTGGAGCTTGTTCAAGCAAGTACAAGAAAACCCAGACAGTAAGGCATTCCAATAATCCAACCTTAAAGTAATAACACCATGAACTAGTTGTTTTTCTGCATTGTTTAATGACCATATTTGTTTTATCCAACAGTTTACTTTTAGGTGCATTTGGTCCTAATAAAAATGCTTCCATCTTATCAGGGCGTTCAAAGTCAGTACTGCTGGCCTTTTTACCATCGTCTCTATTAGCAACAGCTCTGTTTCTTTAACCAATCAGATTTCAGATTCTCCTCACAGGGCAGCTCACTGGCTCAGAATAGCGTCAGCACTGTTCCGTCCTCTGATTGGTTGTTCAGAGGGAAACTGTTACAGCCGAGTTGGACTGGTAAAACACGTGTGTAGCTCTGCACACGTTCATACATCTGAGTTAGACTTTTTTACACTTACGGAGGAAGAGAAACTGATTTGGTCTCAGACACTTAAAAATCGAGACATGGTGAGGAGGTTCAACCCCCGAAGCTAGCTAGCTTGTCTCAGTCTGGGAAAGGGTTTGTTCATCATTTCCAGACCAGTGAATACGAGCAGTACCACTCAATTACAGCCTCTGAGGGGCGCTGCACATTATGAGTCTGTATCTCTGGTGATTAGGTTGTGTTTTATTTACATTTGAATGTTTTTGTCATGTTATTAGACAAATATTCATTGTGAACTGCTCCAGATGTTGTAGGTGCACAGTTGTGGTTGTAGTGTAGAGGTTCAGAGTCTTAACTGGGTTTGTTGTATTAGTAAAATGGTTTTCACCTCCATATGTGAAATGTCTGTGTAATGCCACGTGTTGTTAGATTGTGTTTTTGTATTGTATTGATAGTTTTTATAATTGCGATGTGATAGTGGTGTATTAATACGCTGATTAAGTCGGGTACGTCCCCACTGAAGGCCCGGGTACCAAATGCACGACCCGCCACAGGTCACACCATTAGTCTCCAAAAGACCTGAGCCAAGAGAGAGCTGTTCCCTTTATTCCAACAACGTTCTCAAGTCCAGCAAGCAGGAGATTATGATAAATTGTGTCAAAAGCTGCAATAAGTTTGAGCAACACAAGCGAGAAGCAAGGAGAGCAGGGTAAATTAAATTGCTGATATCTGATATAGTTTTATTGTTATTTTTTTATTGTTATTATCAAATTGTCTCATTTGATAATTTAACATTTATTTATATTAAATTATATTTGCTCTTGAAATAAAAATCATGAATTTATCAATGCAATATAAAGTAATGATGGTCTGCTTGTGCTTGGCTTGCACTTTGGTGGTATAATGTAACACGACCAGTTAACGCAAATGCAGGCAAAATGTTTTATTTTGAAAAAAAAAACCAGCCAGACCAATCCAAATCATTATCTAGAACCATAATCATGAAGTAGACACTGGTCAGGTGTTCAGCAAACATCACAGAATGGGGCGAATCACGAACAAGAAGTTGAAAACAAAGCGTGAACCAGACTAATCAGGGGCTGGTATGCGGAAGAGAAAGAAGCAACTGAATGCAACACTTTGCTTAGTACAAAAACAAACACGGGGTAATCACTAGTATATAATCCCAAAAGCTGTAAGCGATAGGGATTAGTGGGGGAAACTATTAATGACAGGATTGGGGTGGAGACGTGACATGAAATCAAAACAAAGACACAAATGGGAATGAAAATACACACTGCTAAATAAACAAAACATGAAAACACAAAAGTTCATCAGAATGCTGTGAGCTGGCATGTGTTAACTCCAGCCTGCAGCACTCAATGTCAGAGTCCATCCTGATCCTGAGGGCTGCTTTATGTGGAGCTGGGAAGGAGGCCACAGTGTTTGCCTCAGCATGGAGATTGGTTTGGAAGGCAGTGTTGTTAGCCTCTGGAAGAACTTTGGAGTTGCTTCTGTGACCGCTCAATATTATGGTCCCTGAGTGATTACTCAATGCAGCTAGCACACACAGTTTAGCCTGCCCATCTGCTCCCTGGCCTTGGCTCTGGATTGTCACCTGGTTAATTAGTCCTGTTCTGAGATTAAAAAAGTAAGCAGTAAGATTAGAGAGACTCACCTTTCTGAGTAGGATGGATACTGTCTTGCCCTAACAGGCAGCCTTGCCCTCAAAATTATTTTAATTATGGATTAAGCCTACATTGTTTTCAGAGCAACACCTGGACATCCAGCAGTTCAACGCCCGTAAGCTGCTGTAAGTTATATAAGATAGAATCAGAGCATATTACGGCCTCAGACATTGTCTTTACTATTTTACAATGATACTCTTAGTGACCTCCAGAAGAGTGAAGTAACAAAGTACAAATACCTTGTTACTGTACTTAAGTAGATTTTTCTGGTATCAGTATTTTACTTCACTATTTATTTTTCTAAAAAATTAACTTTTTACTTTCACTTATTAAATTGTTTACACAAATATCTGTATTTTCAAAACAGACTTGTTACTTTAGTTTTAATCTATTTGGTGACATGGTCAAATGTCAATATTTTTTATTTTCTCATTGCAACATTTTCAGTACATCAACCTGTTTCCTGTCATTGTGCAGCTTTTTCAATTAGCTGGTGGTTCATCTCCTGTCTCTCTCACACCACAGACATAGACTACTTTCTGAAGCTCACAATGAGCAGGCAGAAGGCAGTAAAAAGCCTAGGGTTAACGAGACAGAGATGAGACAGAGGGAGTCAGTGATGGAAACGACTGAGAATAGAGACATTCCTGATCATCATCATCTTCTCTCTGCTTGTGTTCTATATGGTGGATCTTCAGCCTGAATACATTTATTGGAGAACAACATTTAAAATTCGTTTTGTATTAAAAAATATTAGGGCTGTAAAAATTAACAGGTTTGTAAGACAAATAAATTTTAAAGGCACAAACTTTATCATCACGCGTTTAATGCGAAGCATATTTCTGTTTGACCATTTTTATAAAAAATATAAATAAATACACGTTTATTCATAAATCCCTTTCTTTACTCAGACATAAAAAATAAATAAATAAATTCCTCCGAAAAAAAAATTGTTTAATCACTAAACATTTGTTTTATTGATATGCCAAGTCTCAAATCAGCACCAAAATCCACCATGATGCACACAATTTACCCACTGGGGTCAACAAACTCACCGTTTTGTGGCATTTTTTTCCTCAAGACGACCGAAACGAACTTAAATTACTGTCTTTTTTGATCGTTTAGAAAATAATCTGTAAAGGATATACTATTATTTCTGTAAAGCCATAATAACAACAAAACACTGTGCTTTTCTAAAATAAAGGAAACAGACAGGGGGCGCTCTGACGTCTCTGTCATCTCTCTTCACAAACACATAAATAAAATAACCTGAATCTTAGTTAATATTTGCCTCACAGACTTAATAAATATATAAATATTAAACTTGAAATTCACATCAAAAACAAATATTCTCTGATTCTGTAATCCGTATAAAAGTTAGACAAGGTGCAATTTATCTGGTATCACCTCATTAACCGTCCGTGTGGAAACAGAAAAGGTTCCGTTTGGTGTCCTGATAATTTGGGTCATTTAAAACACTATAATTATTTAGTCTTCATGTGCTATGTTGAATTTGGTTTCACTAATAATTAACATACATTTGCCTAAAGCATCAATATTTGTCCATGACCATGTTGATTAGATTATTAAAAAATGAAAAGTATTAATTCAAGGTACATTTAGAACAGATACATTAAGATGATCAGTTGTGATTATTGCAAATGATTGACAGCCCTGATATTAATATGATGAGGTTCAGTTTCCAGCGTGACACTGAACAGGTAGTAATAATCACTACTTTTTACTGAAGAACCTGTCAGAGTCCAAACTTTCTTTTAAAACATCAGCAACTGTGCTTCTACTGAGTGAAGGATTTGTTGACTTTTTTTTTTACCATCTCTGGCAACCTCTTACTGACAAAGCTGTATATAATCATGGATCAGATTAAAGATTTCCACTTGGAGTCTACTAAACCAATAAGAAATCTTTGCACATGCTGGACATAAAATGCCACTATTCTGCTTTGTAAGTGAGTTTTCTGTAAGAAGGTTTTTCTTCTGCGGGTAAGTAAAACACTCTGTGGTGCCCAGTGCAGGTCAAAACGTCACCAGGAATTGATTGAATTTGTACAATTTTCTTAGTAATTGTAGTTTAGAATCAACGCATGCTAACCGGAAAATGGTTAAAGATTATTAATTACTGTTTACATGATAAAAATGAATAAGATTTTCTTCATAAGATTAAGTTTGTGCCTGATGAACAAGTCGGTGGAGACTGTGGCGAAGGAAAAACTCCCCGAGATGGCATAAGGAAGAAACCTTAAGAGAAACCAGACTCAAGAGGGAACCTCATCCTCGTCATGGCACCTGTTAGTGGGTGGATTTATTTATTAGGCAGCAATTAAACACTTTCTCCTCAAAGTTGATGTTAGAAGCAGGAAAAATGGGCGAGCGTAAAGATTTGAGTAAATTTGAAATATCCTGACGTCTAGACAACTGGGTCAGAGCATCTCTACACCTGCAGCTCTTGTGGGATGTTCCTGGGCTGCAGTGGTCAGTATCTATCAAAAGTGCTCCAAGAAAGGAACAGTGGTGAACCGGAGACAGGGTCGTGGGGGACGAGGATCATTGATGCACGTGGGGAGCGAAAGCTGGTCTGTGTGGTCCGATCCAACAGACGAGCTCCTGTAGCTCAAACTGCTGAAGAAGTTCATGATGTTGATGCTCGAAGGGTCACGAGCAGCAAAAGAGGACCAACACAATATTAGACAGATGGTCATAATGTTATGGCTGAACCACGGTTTGCGAGTGAAGTGGTTTTCGAGCAGAAATGTCCAAAATACGAGCACAGAGCGAGAACGTGTTTTTGACGGAAAGCAATCCCACGTGTCGAGCTGATGGTTCTGTCCGCTCACCGGAGTCATTTACCAGAGTAGAGTATTTGCCCTCAGTCTTTGTGTAGCTACGTTTTTGCAAAGTTTTGTTGAAAAACACCACCCAAATAAGGCTGTAGCAATGAGATCTATGAATTTCTTTAATGATGATATAAAGTCACACTTTCATGAAATAATGAAAAACAGACAAAAGCAAGTGTCATTAGATAAATTAAGTGAATCCAGTGATTCGGGTGAAAGTCTTCCTCAGTTCATAATGGAAGGAGATTCAACTTCCAAGCAATAACCCTCTCTTCCTCATCTCTTCCTCCTCTCTTTCTCCTCTCCTCCTTCTTTCCATCATACAGCATTGACTCTTCTCAAAGGTACAGTGAACATCATGTTTATTTGTTGTTATTATTGTTATTTCTTATGGGAAAACTCGTATCGATATGAACGAGTGAATCGGTTTGCCAGCACGTTTCTGGAATGATTCATGCTTGTAAACCGAGGTTCCACTGTAGACCTTTTCCAAGTTTATCCCAAAGAGGCTCAGTTGCTATCTGAAACCCCGGCACGAGCATGGAAATCATCATTGAACCTCACCTTACAGCAAAAGCTTTTATTTATTTAATGTCAAAACCAAAAGATAATCTTTAAATAATTGTGCTTGACACAACCATGATCTTTTTTCCTCATCACTTATCTCTGATAACAGAAAACACTTCTTTATATCTGATTTTCCTGCATCTCCTAACTTATATCCTCATGACAATGTGAATGTAAGTTTTAAGCTATCACAGATGTGGTTTTTGAAGACGTTAAGCAGCTGGTCTCACACACACACACGCACACACACACACACTGAAGTGCACACGTGTTGTGGTGTGTTTTGATGAGATGTGATGTCTCAGTAGTACAGAATGATCGAGAACTCGGAGCTGTGGTTGTTTCTGGCTCCGGAGCAGGCAGTAAGCTGCAGCGGTGAAGCCGAGCTCCAAGCGGCTCTTTAATATTCCAGTGTGTGTAAAGTTCAGGAGAAGCCACAGTGAGGGTGTGTCCTCCTTCAACACACACACACACACACACACACACACTGACTGACCTCATGGTCGCTACATCCTCATATTCGCCTGCTGGAAACATCAGCAGCAGCACAGATGTGTGCACATTCACCATTTCTAGGACTCCACCTCCACCTCCACCTCCACCTCTGCTGAGGGACGCATCCAACACGACACACTGCCATACACACACTGTGTTATTTACCAGAGATGATCATTGATCACAACTGATCATTTCTAATTTAATCCGATTTAAATACCATCTAATATATACTGTCATGTAAAAAAGAAAGTACCCCAGTCACTCACACAATCAGTTTTTTGTCAAGTATTTCCACAATGTCAAGGAGAAAAAAACATCCTCATTGAAGAGAAGCAATTACAGCTGTTAATCAATCTGGCAAGGGTTATAAGGCCGTTTCCAAACAAAGCTCATCATTCTGCAGTCTAGATGTCCTCAAAGCTGAACCTTTAAACGACCGCTGAAGACCTACATCTTCCTAAAACTCTTAAACTTGCAATTACATTATTTTTTTTAAAGTGTGCTGTAATTCCTCCAGACAGAGTCTTAGCTGATGGTATACAAAGTCTGCAACCTCTGAACCAATGATTTATTCAGTGATTGAGACATGGCTCTGGACATCTGACGTTTTATTACCACATATTTAACACAGATATATTACAATCCATCAATTTATTTTATTTCTAAAACATTTTTTATAGCTACAAGCTGACTTGTGTACATCTCTACATTTTTGCATTAATGAAACTGTTGGCATCTGAGATTCCTTGAAATTGGATCACCAGTGAGCTTTAGTCATCTTATTAACACACCTTTCATGTGGCTTAGATGGTGTTAGTCACACAATTCATTGTTGCCCACAGTCTAGTGTGTACACGTGGGTGGGTTTGGTAGTAATTGCATATACACTGATTGTGAGGTGTGTACGATTTCTGTTAACACACACATACTGTATCTTGACATTCATTCATTCATCACGTTTTTTTATGTAACAAACATCAATTTGATCATCAGATGCATTTTCCCTCCAAGTAGCTTCGCTTTCATCTTCTCCTTCTTTTGGCTTCTCCTATTAGGGGTCTCCACTGTGGATCATCCGTCTCCATACCCCCCTGTCCTCTACATCTGCCTCTTTCAACCAAACCCAATCCTCCTCGCTTTCATACATATCACAAAAATGTTGTTAGTTGTTTGATGTAATACCAGTAAGTGGGATTTAAGTGGGATTTAAGTCTGAAGGTGCAGAACTACTGTGGGTCAGTCATCCTTTTCAGTGAAAGAGCCACATCTATGGAACACTGCTAATCTAAAGTTACAATCAGAATCAACAGTTTTCTCGAAACCGTTACAGCGACATGAACATGGAGTATAAGAAGCTTAGTGTGGCTGGTTAAGTTGATTTTACCGTTATGTTTGTCACTTTACATAATGTTAAATATGAGCTTAGGTGTCAATGTGCTATTGTTAATTAAACATATTAATTAACATATACATAAGTTATTTGTATACACTTATTTATTTGTACTTGGTTTGTTTTTCTGATGATTGCATTGTTTTTTATTTAGTTGTTTTGACTTTATGTAAAAGCCTGCAAACTAGCTTTATGCTGTATGTACTATGTAAACAGCATCGGTTTTCAGTTTGGAATGATGTCTAGTGTAATAAATACAAAATAAATAAATAAATAAATAAATAAATAAAGTACAGGTGGTCCCTGATTTAGGATGGAGATGTGTTCCGATAACCCCATCATAACCTGGAAATGTTTGTAAAAATTCTTTAGGAATGGTGAACAGTATGGAGTAGTATCCTGTCACAAATTACAGTAAATACGGGGTGGTATCAAAAAATTGAGACACCTTCAGAATAGTCGCCTTGCTCAGCAATACAGCGCTCCCAGCATTCTTCTGGAATGTGTCCTGGAAGTCTTCTTTTCAAAGTGTAAAAAGCACCTTTCACACAATGGTGTCAAAAATGGTGAATCGGTTTTTCATCTTCGGGAAAATGATAAAGTCAGCAGGAGGCAAATCCGGCGAGTAGGGTGGGTGCAGAAGTGAGATTGTGTTGTAACTAAATTTTTCTGTTTGTGTTAAGAAACCCACGTGTGAGTTCTTGTTTCACGTGTAAGGAAAGCTCGTTGACAGGTTGTACATGAGGTTAGAACAGCACCAGTCACGTTGCTCCCAATGTACGCAGGACCATATCTTTTGGCACACTGACTTATTAAGGTTGGTGATCCCTGTGACTGTGTGTGCAGCCTAGTACTGCCACCTGTTGGGTGTTTTACCAACCAGACTCAACTTTTAAAACCACCTTGTAATCTATATCTATAATCTACAGTGGGCACATAGACGAACACCAGTTCCTGAGTGAAGGACAGAGCATATGGTGATACATTTGCCTTTTGTGCAAAAAATATCGTCATCGTAAGATCATAACTCTGTGGCCAGATGTAGTTTAAATGTGGTGAGTTTATTTAGGAAATGTTTAATGTTTAATGAGACCTTTTGAGGTTCTCCTAGACTATTAGCCAGCTGACCAACTTTGTTTTATGTTATCAATTAGAACATTATCATGCAACATCTGGCAGTGAAAATACAAAATGTACAGATTTAAGATGATATTATTCAGGAGATGCACTGTATTAATGTGGAACATGCAAATCTCTTTCCACAGGTTCACATACAACACAATCAACACCAACATCAACAATGTTTTTTACCCCCTTGTGCAGTAAAAGAAATGCAGTAAAATGTTCCTTTGTTCGCTGAAATTTGTTAAGTTGTTTCGCTGTTAGACCCAATAAACTCAACACATCTTGTCTCCATTTTGGCTTGGGGACCGTGATGTGGTCTGGGAGTGTGTTTACTGTTCTGTTTTTTTCTGCAACACAGACACACACACACACACACACACACACACACACACTCGACATTTTTAACCCTTTCGTCACTTTATTGGGCTTTTATTTAAATACAACAGATTTTAATAACATTATGAAATCATTTCTAGCACTAATTCTAGTTAGTTTTGTTTAGTTTTGTCTAGTGTAAATTAGTTTAATGTTGCACCCTGGTCCTAATTGTTGTGTATTATACAATTCAGTTCAATTCAGTGTTACTTGTATAACGTTTTAAACGCTGAACATTGTCTCATAGCAGCTTTACAGAGATTAATAGGTTATAAAGTTGGAATGTAGAAGTTTAGTGCCTATAAGTTTGTTCCTTATAAGTTCATCCCTAATGAGCGAGTCCAAATCCATCCTCAAAGTTCTTGTTTTGCTCAGGAACTTTATGGATCTTAAGGCTGCTGATGTGGACCCACTCGATATCTATCATCCCTTCAGTTCTGCTTCTTTACCTCACAAACACCTGCTGACTAAAGACTTGACTAAACAAGTGTTTTTAGCCTCGACTTCATCACTGGGACTGTGTCGGAGTCCTGAACTGTATAATGTTGAAATGACAATAAATGCCACCTGACATGGCACTAAATCAGTTCATCTGTATTAATTATTGTAACAAAAAATATTATCTTGTTACTGAGGAATAACATGAAATGTTTCAGTCAGGATTTCGGCCTCATCATAGCACAGAGACGGCGCTAGTTAAAGTGGGAAATGACTGTTATTGGCCTCTGATCTGGGTTTTGTCTCTTTACTTGTGTTAATTGATCTTATTGTATCTTTTGACATCATTAATCATCTCCTCCTTGCTGGACTAGAAAATATTGGAATAAAAGGAACAGCTCTCTCCTGGCTCAGGTTGTATTTGACTGATCAGTTAGTAGAACTGGGTAAATGGTGAGTTCTCCACACTCTCAGAGGTACATTTTGGTGTTGCGCAAGGATCTGTCTTAGGCCCACTGCTTTTCTCTTTATATCTTCTGCATCTAGATTAGACTACTGTAACGCTTTACTGTCTGGGTGTTGGAGTACGTGCAGAAATAAGCTTCAGTTAGTTCAGAATGCAGCAACAAGAGTCCTCACTAGATCTAGAAAATATGAGCACATCAGCCCTGTTTTAATCATCTACACTGCTCCCAATTACATCTCACATTGATTATAAAATACTACTACTGACGTATAAAGCACTTAACGCTCTCACGCCGCAGTATCTGAGTGAACTTCTGTACCAGGATGATCCTCCACGTCTACTTAGATCAAAAGGTGCAGGCTATTTGTTGGTACCTCAAATAATGAAGACTCCAGCAGGGGGCAGATGTTTCTCTTATAAACCCCACAGTTATGGAACAACCTTCCAATCAGTGTTCGGGACTCGGACACAGTCTCAGTGTTCAAGTCGAGGCTGAACACATATTTATTTAGTGGAGTCTTTAGTCAGTAGGTGTTTGTGAGGTAAAATAAATATTAATTATGAATTTAAAACGTATAGGATCATTTGCATACAGACAAAAATTTAAATCTGAGCATTTGAAACTTACCAACCTGTACATATGTAAATATTTTACACCGCTAGCAATGCATTTCTGGTTAGATGCTAACTGCATTTCCCTGCTTTGTACCACAGTGTACAATAGCGAACAATAGTAAACCATAGCGCCTTGTGTAGAGACAAAGTTGAATCAAATCCAATCCAATCCACTCTAAAGAACTCTCAGATTGTCACCTTTTAGATCACATTAGCGGTTTGAACACAATCTCATTCTATCGGACACGGATACAGTTCCTGCTTTAGCATTAATGTCACTGGTTCTGATCCACACCCAAACAGTGTTTCTCACCCTGATTCGCTTCCTGTCGCTGTCTCTATCTTTGTCACTCTGTCTAGATGATGCACTTCCCCTCCCTGGGCCACTCAGTGCCACCCTTTTCTGTTTGCTGTTTACTCACATGGGCCGGAAGCAGCACGTTAATTACCTACTTTTTAAATTCTGGAGTATTTCCTGTTCCCTGGATTCTACTTCCTGGTACGTGATTACGTCCTACTGTCCGTGGCAGTGCCTGTACACGTGAAAAAGTATAAATAGAATGAATTTTGTGAGGTTATAATCTGGAGGTCTGTCTAAAATGTGAGACACACACACACACACACACACACACACACACACACACACACACACACACACACACACACACTCCAGTCAAGTCCTCTAAGGTGTGTGAGATGGAAGTGTGTGGACCGGCTGGCAAGAAGTGACTCATCAGAGAGTAACACAAACTAGTGAGTGTCTCGGTGTGTGTGTGTGTGTGTGTGTGTGTGTGTGTGTGTGTGTGTGTGTGTGTGTGTGTGTGTGTGTGTGTGTGTTTGAAACCAGGCCTGATGTGGTGGCCCAAAGTTTCTTTGATGATGTAGGTTGTAGGAATGTGAGGGGGCTGGGGGACAGTCTCTCTCTCTCTCTCTCTCTCTCTCTCTCTCTCTCTCTCTCTCTTACACACACACACACACACACACACACCTCCTACCTGACTGTGTTTATGTTCTGTGTGTGAAATAGATCACAGTGAGTTGTTTAGTGTAACATCTCAATCGTGTGTAGTCATTGTGTGTGTGTGTGTGTGTGTGTGTGTGTGTGTGTGTGTGTGTGTGTGTGTGTGTGTGTGTGTGTCTAGCACTTCCTTAATAAAAGCTGCGTCCTTTGCCCAACTTAGTGACTGTATGTATATGATAGATTGTTGATCATAGCGTGTGTGTGTGTGTGTGTGTGTGTGTGAAACAGGATTTATTTCTAAAACCCACCCTGAACATTTAAAGACAACTAAAGTTTTGTGTCAGTGTAACCATGACAACAACTATACAATTAGAACTTACACCTATCTTGTTAATTATTCTTTTTAACAGTTTGCTTTTATTAATTTGAGTGTAATAATCTTACAACCAGAGAACAAACAAATTCCTATTAAGTCAAGAATCATCATAATATATTGTGTGTTCAAATGAGACAAAGCATTTAAACTAGAAACAAGATCAATATTAAACTCAAGACAAGTCAACAATTATTTATTCACATGAAGACTGTATTGTAACACAGTAGTTCTTCTTCTTCTTTCGGCTGCTCCCATTAGGGGTCGCCACAGCGGATCATCTGTCTCCATACCCCCCTGTCCTCTACATCTGCCTCTTTTACACCAACTACCTGCATGTCTTCCCTCACCACATCCATGAACCTCCTCCTTGGCCTTCCTCTTTTCCTCCTACCTGGTGGCTCCATCCTCAGCATTCTTCTACCAATATAATTCATGTCCCTCCTCTGCACATGTCCAAACCATCTCAATCTCGCCTCCCTCACCTTGTCACCAAAACATCCTACATGCGCTGTCCCTCTAATAAACTCATTTCTGATCTTATCCATCCTCGTCACTCCCAACGAAAACCTCAACATCTTCAGCTCTGCTACCTCCAGCTCCACCTCCTGTCTTTTACTCAATGCCACTGTCTCTAATCCATACAACATCTCAGGTCTCACCACAGTCCTATAAACTTTCCCTTTCATTTTTGCAGATACCCTTCTATCACAAATCACTCCTGTCACTCTTCTCCACCCACTCCACCCTGCCTGCACTCTTTTCTTCACTTCTCTAACACACTCTCCATTACTTTGCACTGTTGACCCCAGGTACCTGAATTCCTCCACCTTCTCCACCTCTTCTTCCTGCAACCGCACCACTCCACTGCCCTCCCTCTCATTTACACACATGTACTCTGTCTTACTCCTACTGACTTTCATTCCCCTTCTCTCCAGCGCATATCTCCACCTCTCCAGGCTCTTCTCCACCTGCTCCCTACTCTCACAACAAATCACAATATCATCCGCAAACATCATAGTCCAGGGAGACTCCTGTCTGACCTCGTCCGTCAACCTGTCCATCACCACTGCAAACAGGAAGGGGTTTAGGGCCGATCCTTGATGTAGTCCAACCTTCACCCTGAACCAGTCTGTCGTTCCTACTGCACACTTCACTGCCGTCACACTGTCCTCATACATGTCCTGCACCACCCTCACATACTTCCCTGACACACCTGACTTCCTCATACAATACCACAACTCCTCTCTCCACCCTGTCGTAGACCTTCTCTAAATCCACAAATACACAATGCAATTCCTTCTGTCCTTCTCTATACTTCTCCATCAACATTCTTAGAGCAAATAAGGCATCTGTGGTGCTCTTCCTCGGCATGAAACCATACTGTTGCTCACAGATGGTCACCTCTTCTCTCAGCCTGGCTTCCACTACTCTTTCCCATAACTTCATGGTGTGACTGATCAACTTAATTCCCCTGTAGTTACTGCAGGTCTGCACATCTCCCTTATACTTAAAGATCGGTACCAGCACACTTCTTCTCCATTCCTCAGGCATCTTCTCACCTTCCAAAATCCTGTTAAACAATCTGGTCAAAAACTCCACTGCCATCTCTCCTAAACATCTCCACGCTTCTACCGGTATGTCATCTGGTCCAACCGACTTTCCACTCTTCATCCTCTTAATCGCTGTTCTCACTTGCTCCTTACTAATCCTATCTACATCCTGCTTCACCAACTCCACATCATCCAACCTTCTCTCTCTCTGATTTTCCTCATTCATCAGCTGCTCAAAATACTCCCTCCACCTTCTCAACACACTCTCCTCACTAGTCAACACATTTCCCTCTCCATCCTTTACTGCTCTAACTTGCAGTACATCCTTTCCAGCTCGGTCCCTCTGCCTGGCCAATCTGTATAAATCCTTTTCTCCTTCCTCAGTGTCCAACCTCTCATACAGCTCCTCATATGCCTTTTCCTTGGCCTTCGCCACATCCCTCTTAACCTGCTGCCGAATCTCCTTGTACTCCTGCCTACTTTTCTTATCACTCTGTCTATCCCACTTCTGTTTTGCCAACCTCTTTCTCCTTATGCTCTCCTGCACTTCCACATTCCACCACCACGTCTCCTTGTCTTCCTTTCTATTTCCAGATGTCACACCAAGTACTTTTCTAGCTGCCTCCCTCATCACTCCAGCAGTAGTTGCCCAATCATCCAACACCTCCTTAACACCACTGAGCCTCTCCCTGACCTCTTCCCTGAACCTCACACTACACTCTTCCTCCTTCAGTTTCCACCATCTTATTCTTCTTTCAGTCCTCACTCTCCTCCTATTCTTCTTCACCTCCAAAACCATCCTACAGACCACCATCCGATGCTGTCTAGCTACACTGTCCCCTGCCAACACCTTACAGTCTCCAATCTCCTTCAGGTTGCATCTCCTGCATAGCACATAGTCCACCTGTGTGCACCTTCCTCCACTCTTATACGTCACCCTATGATCCTCCTTCTTCTTAAAATACGTGTTCACCACTGCCATTTCCATCCTTTTAGCAAAATCTACCACCATCTGCCCTTCCACATTCCTCTCCTTAAAACCATACCTACCCATCACCTCCTCGTCACCTCTGTTCCCTTCACCTACATGCCCATTAAAGTCTGCCCAAATCACCAACCGTTCTTTCCTAGGTACACCATCTACCACTTCATCTAATTCACTCCAGAATCTTTCCTTCTCCTCCATCTCACAGCCAACTTGTGGAGCATAGGCACTGATGACATTTATCATCATCCCTTCAACTTCCACCTTCACGATCATCACCCTATCAGAAACTCTCTTCACCTCCACTACACTCTTACTGTACTCTTCCTTCAGAATCACCCCTACACCATTTCTCTTTCCATCCACACCATGATAAAACAGTTTAAATCCACCTCCAATGTTCCTGCTCTTACTCCATTTCCACTTGGTCTCTTGAACACACAGCATATCTACCTTTCTCCTCTCCATCATATCAGCTACCTCTCTCCCTTTCCCCGTCATAGTACCGACATTTAAAGTACCAACCCGAACCTCCACTCTCCTACACTGCTCCTTTCCCTGCCGTCTCTGTAGACGTCTTCCTCCTCTCCTTCTCCTCCTTCGGCCAACAGTAGCCCAATTTCCACCGGTACCCTGTCGGCTAACGATACCTGCGGCGGTCGTTGTTAACCCGGGCCTCGACCGATCCGGTATGAAATTCTCATTTGTGATCCGCATATTTGATTTGGCACATGTTTTACGCTGGATGCCCTTCCTAACGCAACCCTCCCCATTTACCCGGGCTTGGGACCGGCACTAAGAATGCACTGGCTTGTGCATCCATAATGGCTGGGTTATTCACCTTCACTGTTGATTTCTGTAAAGCTGCTTTGAGACAATGTCTGTTGTGAAAAGCGCTATACAAATAAACTTGACTTGACTTGTTGTTGTCCTTCTAAAACTACAACGACAAGCTCTTGGAAGAGCCCAGGTTATTCCATAATTTTTCTATTTGAGAATCCTCTTTTTGAGTTCTGCAGGCAGTTCCTTTAAGCTCATGTCTTGGTTTTTGCTCTGATCTAAATCATGTCAAATCTATTTAACTGACCACAGGTAGACTCCAGTCAAGGTGTAGAAACATCTCAGCAATGATCAAAGGAAACAGGAGGCACCTGAGCTCATTTTCAAGTGTTGTTGGCGAAGAGTCTGAATAAATATGTGAATGAGGTATTTCAGTTTTTGAATAAGAAAAACGAACAGACATTTCTAGAATTGAAAAAATCGACTTGAATGATTGTAGTGTCAGACGACAACATAACAACAATGAAGAAATTGAAGGTGGTCTGAATAATTTCTGAATCCACTGTACATATTATTTTCAATATTTTCAAAATGAAGCTGATTGGTCCATTGTTTCACAGGGATCATACTAACTCGATTTTGGCAGTTATCTAATTATATACCTGTAATCATCCTCTTCTGATGTCTGAAATGTGAACAAATCCACCTTGATTTTTGGAGCAGTAATCAGATCTACATGTATACTGTTTATCAGATCTTTCTGTTTTCTGTAGCGGCGTATTATAGAGTATGTAAGGATTTTCTTTTTTCTTTTTTATAAATTCTTGAGAGATCTTTGGAATCTGAGTAACCTTTTGGCAACTAAACGTTGTCTCCTCCAATGCAGGTCTGAGAGGGTTAACTCCATGGAAGCCGTGGTGTTAAACAGCATAAAGGTTTATAAAGTGCGCTGTTAAAGCCTGTCCTGACACATTTGGTGTCTCTAATTAAACTCATAAATCACCTGCTCGGTCCAGCACAAGTTTCCGGGGTGGTTTATGAGAAAACAGCAGGCAGGTGTGTAAGAGATCCATACACACACACACACACACACACACACACACACACACACACACATTAACAATAAGTCTACATGCCAGGAGCCGGAGGGTGAAAATAAAGCATTGATAACTAAGGAAACGCTGCTTTGTGTGATTATATTAGTGCAGCATTAATTGTGTAGTGTGGTGTGTGAGTACAGCTGGACCACCGCTGAGCAGATGGAACTCCAGGATGTACCTGTGTATCAGCTAAAAGGCCCTCGCTGGGGTTGAATCTCAAACAACATTTCCTAGACAAAATGTTACAAACATGTTCTTCAATGCTGTAGTGAACAGAAGAACCTCAACTGCTCTTCCAATGTTTACTCCTCCTTCCTCTGGAAAAATGATGTCACTGCTGTTCATTTTCATTTATGGCATTCGTTGGAGGCCCTTATCCAGATCAACAATTATCTCATTTATACAACTGGTCAGGTGAGATTTAAGGGCCTCACTCAAGGGCCCTGCAGTGGCAGCTTGGTAGGGCTGGGATTTGACCTCTTAACCTTCACATGAGAAGTCCAACATCTTATCCACTAAACTTCTGTATTGTATATTTTTATGGTCTGAAGGAGGAAGTGGTTGTTGATCTGAAGCTTTCAAGTTCAAATCCCAGCAAGTCAAGAAGCTTTTATTGTCATTTCAACCATATATAACTGATGCAGTACACAGTGACATGAGATCTTTCTCCAGGATCCTGGTGCTACATAAAACAACACCGAGCTACATAATAGAACTCAGCGCTAAGGACAAAAATATAAGTTGTAAAATTAATAGGTAATTAAAAGTAAATCACCATCAGTGCACCTCAACAACGTTTAACTGTAATAAATGGACATTCGGTGCCACCGAGATAAAAATCAACAACGCTTTGGAACCGCTTCCGCATTGTCCAAATTCTGAATCACGTGTATAATCAGTCCAATGGAAAGTGTGGCTCCTAACGCCATTTACCACTTACCATAGACACATCCACACATAGAGCACTTCATGAACAAACAGAAGCTGGTGCTGGTTTCACTCCATGTGCGTTTTATAGCTTCCTGGTTGTGACGTTACCCCACCGGTGACGCCACGCTTTCCATTAGACCGATTCCACACGTGACTCAGAGCATGGACAACGCAGAAGCTCGAGTTCCTGAAAGGGAACAGCTTTACACACACTCAGCATCCAGACAGTTTGTTTCTCCAAATATTCAGCTGAAAGAGTTTGGAAGTTGGAATTGAAGCCATGTTGGTTCAGGATTCCTGTCTCTGTTTAACCTGCATGTATATAATGAGTTCACATGATTTTCCAAATATGAAAGGAAATTTGTGAAATGGAGCGTGACATACAGTAGCTACATAGCTTTTGGAGTTCATCCAAACCCTATTGTTTATGCCTACGGTGACAGTTCAATTGCTAATGCACAAAAACCAAAGGAACATGCATGTGTCTCTCAAAAACCCAGAAAAGACTAGGTGTCTCCAAATTTTTCAATGACACTTTGTTATGGTTTCTATAGTGACAGCTCATTCAGATGGACTTGCACGGCACACATAAAAAAAGCATGCAATTTATAATGTTTTCAGTTTTTTTGGACTACCCAGGACAACTAATCTGAGATAATGGAGGTTAACTGCTGGTTCCTGGATCACATGAGCAGCAAATGCGAAGTGTCTTTTTAACACTAAGCCGAGCGCTAACCGAGTTACTGCTAGTTGTGTAGCATCGCTCTGGATGACGGGGAGGAAAAAATACATTTGTCTTACACTGGTTTCAGGGCAGTTTTGATGTCTTGCCCAAGGCGTTAAACTTTAAACCAACCTCCCAACACTAAGGTGAGCACTTGGTCATCCCAAGCATGCAGGAGCTCCAGACTCCAATCGATGGAAGTCAACAGGAAACGGGTGCAGTCATAACAAGAAGCTCACTTCCTGTAGCGCATGTTTAAAAAGCAATCCTTCTCTCACGAAATGCACCTTTCAGGACTCTGATTACCTGCTCAGGTGTGTAACAGAGTAAAACAATAAAAATACATGAAAGCATGTTTGCTCAAATTCCTCACCGCCTCAGATTTCAGTGTTTTTGTTTTAGAGCAAACGCACTGAAAGGCATTGATAACAGTATGAATAATGAGTAATCCCTCCAGCCTGAAGTAATGCTTGTTAGGAAAGTCAAGCCATTCCCCCAAAGGTCTTTGGTGGATAAAGTATCGTTTCTGGAACTAGTTGTGAAGGTCTTAAATTAGCTGCAGGGTTTCATCGAAGCCAGATATGCACATGCCGAGCCAGTAAAGATAGAGAGGAAAAAAAACAAAGAGATTATCAGGATTTTATAACAGGAACGCCTCGAGGGAATGCGTCCGTTCTCGCTCATCACACACACACACACACACACACACGAACACACACACACACACACACACACACCACACACACGTAAAACTGTTGATTTCCTAGAATTACTGATGTTATATCAAAAAAATGAAAATATTTTTCTTCAGCACCATCATTAGGCCTTTCTCTGTGTTGTTAGAAGAGCAAATATCCATCAAGCACACTTTAATCCCTAAATATTTTCATTTACGAGACAATTCATTTAATTGTTTTGCTCAACTGAACGATTAATGAATTCTGAGCTCGCTCATGCCAGGCAGGTTCCAACTCATAAATGTTTGCATTCTGTCCTTCTTGTGTTTTACACGCCAATACCTACAACATCAAGCTTCTCCACAAGTCATCCCCCACAACCGACCCCCAACCCCCCGCAGTGTTAGCCTTTCCTAATGTAAGTGTGAAGACCAGCAGCCACAGCACCACTGACTTTTAAAATTTAATCAGGAGGGACTCCAAACGTCGAGAGAATTCTCCATTTATTCCATTTCTTGTTTATATCAGTAATATTTAAGACAGAAAGATTGTTCGAGGAGGTACATCTATTTATACCTGACTTTCAACACACAAATTCTAAAATGTACCTACATCCTTTAGGTAGATTCAACTTTTATTATCATTGCATAGTGAAGCTACACAGCAATGAAATGCAATTTAGCTTCTACAAGTGCAAACTGAGCAGTGCAGCAAAATATGCAAACTTTTGGGCAGTGAAACATTTGCAGAAGCTGTTGAGCAAGTACACTAAGGAAATGTTTATATATATATATATATATATATATATATATATATATATATATATATATATATATATATATAAAAGAAAAGTATAATATAAAGACAGAAAAAACAAGATAAATGTCATGAGTTTATCTTCCAGCATTCCAAAATACTGAATTATTGGGATTATTTTAAATACAGAAAAACTGATTGCATAGTCTGCACCTTCTCCCCAATTAATACTTCGTGGAAGTCTTTGTGAATGTCTCCATTAACTTTACACATCTAGAATATGGAATTTAATGGAATTTAACACTCTTCTTTGCATTAAAGTTCCCGTAGATTGTGAGGATCTCCTGTGTACACCTCTTTTTTTAGGTCATTCCATAGGTTTTGGATGGGATTGAGGTGTGGGTTCTGGCTAGATCATTCCAGGACTTTGATTCTCCTTTTCTGAAGCCATGTGTTTGTTAAAGTTGATGTGAGCTTTGAGTCATACTCATGTTGAAATGTGAAATTCCTCTTTATGTGCAGCTGTTTGATAGAGGGCAGCAGCTTTTGTGACAACATATCTTGCTATTTGGAGCTTTTCATTTTCCCATCTATCTTGAAAAGTGCCACTGAGGGAAGCAGCCTCAAAGCATAACACTACCCCCACCATGCTTCACTGTCTCTACAGTGTTCTTTGGATGATGCTCTGTACTGGCTTTGCACAAAATATTTCTTTTAGAATTATGGACAAGAAGTTCAACCCTTGTCTCGTCAGACCTGAGCACATTTTCATGCATGGTTTGTGGAGATATAATTCAGACGGGCTTGTATATTCTTCTTGTTGCCCTTACCCCACAGACCAGACTTGTACAGTGTACAGGAGATGGTGGTCATATGTAAGGAGTGAACAATACTGGCCAGAACTTTCTGTAGTTCCTTCAGTGTTGTTGTTGGTCTATTTGTAGCCTCCCTAATAAGTTTCCTCCTCGTCATCTCATCAGCTTTGGATGGTTGTCTTGATCTTTGCAGGGTCTGTAGTACCACGTGTTCTAAGTTATTAATGACTGTTTTCACAGTGTTCCATGGTACATTCAGTGTCTTTGATATTCTTTTATATCTCTTTCTTTATTGGTCCTTTCAAATCTTGCATTTTTTTTGGTGACTCTTTTGTGGTTCACAACAAACATTCAAGCAAATCCTACAGCAACAGTTGACTTTGATAAGGTTTTCAGCAGAATCACTGTAATTGATGGCAGGTGTGTGTTGTTTACCTACAGACCTCATTTTGAAGGTAACTGGTTACTCTGGGGACAGTCAGAGCAACGTTATGCAGGAATGTACAGATGTGCGCCTTCAGGGTGTTTTAGGTTTCTTTTATTTAATTTTATTTTAAAAATCCAGCATCTTCACCTCTAAGATTGTCTGAGACCAGACACCTGGACAGCTGCTGCAACAATCGCTTTGCATAACCAAATAATTTCTGCTCAAACTGTTATAAAGCGTCTCAGGGAAGCTCATCTGCAGCTCGTCGTCCTCATCGGCGTATACAACAGCGTGTTCCAGTTCCTGCCGATATCCAGCAACTTCACACAGCCATTGAAGAGGAGTGGAGCAACATTCCACAGTGCCACAATCAACAACCTGATCAACTCTATGTGATGTGTTGCACTGCGTGAGGTAAATGGTCTCACACCAGATACTGACTGGTTTTTGGACCCCCAATACAGTAAAACTGTACATTTTAGAATGACCTTTTATTGTGTCCAGTCTAAAACACACCTGTGCAGTAATCATGCTGGTAATCAGCATCCTGATCTGCCACACCTGGGAGGTGATGATTCTCTGGGTAAAGAAGTTCTCACCAACACACATTTACACATTTATGAACAATATTTGTGTAATAAACCTTTTGTGTACATAGAAAAAGTCTTAGATCTCTGAGTTCTTCTCATGTTGCATTTATAATTTTGTTGAGTGTAGATACAGTTATAATTAATCAGAGATGGTTCAGAATGTCCAGGGTGGAGCAGAACCTCATAATGATTACTGCAGTAAAAATCAGAAAAGTATCAGTGACCCATCAGAGTTCTAGTGGTGTAGTGTGGAGTTTAGTAGTGTGATGGTGGATGGAAAAAACTGACCCTGAACATGCTGGTTCTTGTAGCGTATAATGTCCTGTATCCTAATGGCAGGTAGTTGGTGCCATCTCCACTTTGTTAGGATGTTCTCACTGATTAAACTGTGAATGCAGAACTAAAATCAGGGAACAGCATTCTAATGCATGTGTTGTTCTTTTCTAGGTGGATGACAGTTGAATTGAGAGCAGTGGAAATGGTATCTTCCGTCGATGACGTCTATGGATGGTATCCAAACAACAATGCTGTTACAGCAATGGCTAAGAATGAACTCAGTTAATAGAAGGACCTGCACTTAATCATCAAATAGTCTACAGTCTATGTGAGCAGAGCAATGACTTTCATTTGTTAACATAAATGCACAGACCTCCACCCATGACACTGTCGCAAAGCAGCTTTACAGAGATAAATAATGATATAAAGTTGTATAAAAGAATGGAGAAGTTTAGCGTGTATAAGTTTATCCCTAATGTGTGAGCCGGTGGTGACTGTGGTGAAGGAATACTACCTGATACTTATTGATGAGGAAACCTCTAGAGGAACCAAAATCCAAAGGGAACCTCATCCTCCATACTGAATGCAGAACTGTTCACGCAAACTGTGGTCCTGAGCACATCATAGCGAAGCACTGATTTCAGGCTGTTAAGGTGGAACCAACAGATTGAAGAGAACTCCATCTAGAGGTAGACCATCTGGAATGTTGATGTTGAACCATGTTTCTTTTGGCTCAACATCAACCATAGCAGCAGTTTGTCCTATTTGTTCACCAGAGACCAAACATTAGCAAGAAAGATGCTTAGAAAAGATGGTTATTGCAGGTTTAGCTTTAGCCTAGCAGTCCACAGTGTTCAGGAATTCAGTGAAATCTAAAAGGAGTTCAAAGTTTGTTCAAACTTCATCTGTGCAGCTGCGACCAATGTGTTGTAATGCAGGAATAAAATAAGATGTTCCGAGTTAATAGTGTGAACTGAGCATCTTGGGCTTAATGTCTTAATAAAACCTTCAACTTTACTTCAAAAATAAAATTTTCCTTCAGACATACACCTTTACAGATAGATAGATGTGGGGTGTGTGTGTGTGTGTGTGTGTGTGTGTGTGTGTGTGTGTGTGTGTGTGTGTGAGTGCGTGTGTTTGTGTCTGGCAGTGTAATTACACAAATGGGGTATTTTCATACAAATCACACTGGGATCACAGACTGTGTGTGTGTGTGTGGGGGGGGGGGGGTACTGTAATGAAACTAGTGGGTTATTTAGACAAATTACATATAGAGCAGAACTTTTGTATGTGTGTGTGATTGTGTGTGGGTCATAATTACATGTTGGGTATTTAGACAAATCAGGTAAAGAGCTGTGTGTGTGTGTGTGTGTGTGTGTGTGTGTGTGTGTGTGTGTGTGTGTGTGGTGTGTGTGTGTGTGTGTAAAATCCAGCTTCTTGTTGTATAATAGTGTACAGACACACAGCACATGTTCCTCTACCAGAGGAATAACTATTAGATGATGACAGGTGATTTATGAGGAATCTCTCACAGCCGTTACTGATGGCTCAAAGCTATTTATTCTATTTACACTTTTTTATAGAAACCTATCAAATCCTCAGACACTGACAGTTCTTACCTCTGCTATTGTTCTTATACCTTTAACTTCAGGTTTTCAGGTGTGAAAAACATCATCAATCTGTTTAATTTGATTCATGTTTATTTGTATTGAGTTTTTAATAATGAACATGGTCTCAGAGCAGCTTCACACAGATAATGTGGAGAAAAAAATAAAGATGTTCTTTATAAGTGTAAGTTTGTCTCTGATGAACAAGTCGGTGGAGACTGTGGTGAAGGAAAAACTCCCCGAGATGCAGAAGGAAGAAACCTTGAGAGGAACCAGACTCAAGAGGGAACCTCATCCTCATCTGGGTTCCACCGAATGTCCATTTATAGCAGATATACAATGTTGAGGTGCAGTGATGGAGATCAGAGCAAACTGTAGTCCTGAGTCAGTCCTGAGTCATAATTGATCCTCTTCTCTACTCAATCAGCTCATTAGCTCAGGATGTGGTGAGTGTTTGTGCAGGTAGAACATCGCCAGTGACCATGATTTGCGTACCAGAGAACAGTGTGATGTTTTTAAATGGTTTTCATGAACAATTGAACATGTGAAGAACTGGAATCTTATTTCTAGTTATTTGAGGAGTAAAACACTATGTAAGAGCAGGTTTAGTGAGATGTTTTCAGATTATTTATCTTGTTTTTCTTACCAATTTATTAAAGCTTAATTTACCTGTAAATTGAGCTACAATACCATCAGAGATCATTTGAGGACTTTTATTTTAGCTGTAATAACCTGCTTTTAAGTTGCCCAGTAAAAAAAAAGTATTCTAGTCACTAGTATAATTTATTCCAAATGCTTGTTTTATGTCCCATTTATTTACAACCTAATAACAAATGATAAGAGTTTGCAGTAGTTTGATACCAAACATTATCCAGTATGATGAATATTTGTAGAAATTCTGTTTTGAAGTATTTACAGGTGCAACTCACAAAATTTAAATGTCATGGAAAAGTTCATTTATTCAAGTAATTCAAGTATAATTGTGAAACTTGTGTATTACACAGACTTAAGTAATTATTTTTTTTTTTTTTTTTTATTGTGATGATTTTGGCTCACATTTAACAAAAACACACCAATTCACATCTCAACAAATTAGAATATGGTGACATGCCAATCATCTAATCAACTCAAAACACCTGCTAAGGTTCCTGAGGCTTCAAAATGGTCTCAGTTTGGTTCGAGGCTCCACAATCATGATAAAGACTGATGATCTGACGTTGTCCAGAAGACAATCATTGACCCCCTTCACAAGGAGAAGCCACAAACATTCATCACCACAGAAGCTGCTGATCACAGAGTGCTGTATCCGAGCATGTTAACAGAAAGTTGAGTGGAAGGAAAAAGTGTGGAGGAAAAAGATGCACAACAAACCGAGAGAACCACAGCCTCGAGAGGGTCGTCAAACAAAATCCATTCAATAATTTGGATGAACTTCACAAGGAACGGACTGGGGCTGGGGTCAAGGCATCAAGAGCCACCACACACAGACCTCATGCTAAGCCACTCCTGAACCACAGACAACGTCCGAGGCGTCTTACCTGGGCTAAAGAGAAGAAGAACTGGACTGGAGCCCAGTAGTCCAAAGTCCTCTTTT
Source organism: Silurus lanzhouensis (assembly GCA_039877035.1). NCBI lineage: Eukaryota > Metazoa > Chordata > Actinopteri > Siluriformes > Siluridae > Silurus > Silurus lanzhouensis. The sequence continues at coordinate 498,943 of JBCEWE010000258.1, forward strand.
CAGATGAGAGCAATTTTTGTATTTAATTTGGAAACCAAGGTCCTAGAGTCTGGATGAAGGGTGGAGAAGCTCATAGCCCACGTTGCTTGAAGTCCAGTGTTAAGTTTCCACAGTCTGTGATAATTTGGGGTGCAGAGTTTCATCTGCTGGTGTTGGTCCACTGTGTTTTTGGAAAACCAAAGTCACTGCACCCATTTACCAAGAGGTTTTAGAGCGCTTCATGCTTCCTTCTGCTGATCAGCTTTTCAAAGATGCTGATTTCATTTTTCAGCAGTCTGATCATCTCCATGCCACAGTCTGTTTACCTCCATGCCACAGACTGATCAGCTCCATGCCACAGACTGATCAGCTCCATGCCACAGACAGATCACCTCCATGCCACAAACTGATCACCTCCATGCCACAGTCTGATCGTCTCCATGCCACAGTCCAATCACCTCCATGCCACTGTCTGATCGTCTCCATGCCACTGTCTGATCACTTCCATGCCACAGACTGATCATCTCCATGCCACAGACTGATCATCTCCATGCCACAGACTGATCATCTCCATGCCACAGACTGATCACTTCCATGCCACAGACTGATCACTTCCATGCCACAGTCTGATCAGCTCCATGCCACAGACTGATCACTTCCATGCCACAGTCTGATCAGCTCCATGCCACAGACTGATCACCTCCATGCCACAGACTGATCATCTCCATGCCACAGTCTGATCAGCTCCATGCCACAGACTGATCATCTCCATGCCACAGACTGATCATCTCCATGCCACAGTCTGATCAGCTCCATGCCACAGACTGATCATCTCCATGCCACAGTCTGATCAGCTCCATGCCACAGACTGATCACCTCCATGCCACAGACTGATCACCTCCATGCCACAGTCTGATCAGCTCCATGCCACAGACTGATCACCTCCATGCCACAGTCTGATCAGCTCCATGCCACAGACTGATCAGCTCCATGCCACAGACTGATCATCTCCATGCCACAGTCTGATCATCTCCATGCCACAGTCTGATCAGCTCCATGCCACAGACTGATCACCTCCATGCCACAGACTGATCAGCTCCATGCCACAGACTGATCATCTCCATGCCACAGACTGATCATCTCCATGCCACAGACTGATCATCTCCATGCCACAGTCTGATCAGCTCCATGCCACAGTCTGATCAGCTCCATGCCACAGACTGATCAGCTCCATGCCACAGACTGATCATCTCCATGCCACAGTCTGATCAGCTCCATGCCACAGTCTGATCAGCTCCATGCCACAGACTGATCACCTCCATGCCACAGACTGATCACCTCCATGCCACAGACTGATCATCTCCATGCCACAGTCTGATCACCTCCATGCCACAGACTGATCAGCTCCATGCCACAGACTGATCATCTCCATGCCACAGTCTGATCAGCTCCATGCCACAGTCTGATCAGCTCCATGCCACAGACTGATCACCTCCATGCCACAGTCTGATCAGCTCCATGCCACAGTCTGATCAGCTCCATGCCACAGACTGATCATCTTCATGCCACAGACTGATCATCTCCATGCCACAGACTGATCATCTCCATGCCACACCCAATTGAGTCAGTAATTTAAAATAAAAGGAGCCCCGACCAAGTCTTGAGTACAGAAACAGTGAATGAACAGATTTTTCAGAAGGCCAACAATTCACTAAAAATGTTTTTTGATTGGTCTTGTGAATTTTTTTTTATTTGTTGATGTGAATTGGTGGGTTTTTGTTAAATGTGAGTTAAAATAATCACTTAAATTAAAAGAACCAAAGACTTAAACTACTTCAGTCTGTGTGCATTGATTTGATTTAATACACGAGTTTCACAATTTGAGTTGAATCACTTAAATAAATGAACTTTTCCACAACATTCTCATTTATTAAGATGCACCTGTATGCTTTTTATTACAGTGAGTGGTTCTGTAGTTTGAGTTCAGTTTCTCATGTTGAAGATCTTTCAGTGTTCAGTGACGACAAAATACATAAAATTGTGTTTTATGTTGCAATAAGAATAAGTATTTTCAGAAGGTTTTGCTTTGTTTTTGCATCTGAACTTGTTTCTAGTTTGAATGCTTTGTCTCATTTTAACACAGAATATATTATGATGATTCTTGACTTAAGAGGAATTCGCTTGTTCTCTGGTTGTAAGATTATTTTACACAAATTAATAAAAGCAAACTGTTAAAAAGAATAATTAACACGCTAGTTTTAAGTTAATGAGACTAAATGAACTGCCTGGAAGAAGTGTTTTAATGTGTAATATAAGACATTATTTTATTTTTTAAAACCTAGATATATTTTGTGGCTTGTGTGTATGGAATGTAAAAGACCTTTTCAAGCAGGGTTTAGAAGTCCACATAAACATCTCATTCACATGCAAAATGTTCACCACTAATGTTGTTCGTGATCATGACTTTTTCCACCGATTCAAAAGCTTACCATTGTATAGGAAATTCCTGTAGCCTTTAGCAGTACAATTTCCTTTGGAATTAAGATTCCCAATCCTTATTCCAGCATTAAGATGCTCCTGTACACACAGTACGCTCTATCAAGACATGACTATTGGTGAGAGGGTCGAAATTGAAGAACTTAGTTCCTGAGCAGACCCCTGACCTCCTCGAGCCTGTCAAACACCTTCAGGATGAACTGGAACTGGAGACTCATTACCTCATTACCTCCTTACCAACATCAGTGTTTTTAAAGCTGAATAAACACTAAACCCCACAGCCACATTCCAAAACCTAGAAGAATAAAGATCTTATAAAAGTATAATTGGACGTCCAGCAAGGACAATATGAGGACGTAGTGTGGAGTTACTTTTAACACCCCAAAACTGACTAAACACAACGTCCTCGAGCGGTTTACTTCTGTTTTGGCAAAATCTGCGCATTTTACTGATCTGGATCTTTAAATAATTTTCAGTAAAAATGAAGAACACACACACACACACACACACACACACACACACACACAATCACACACACACACACACACACACACACATTTAAACACACCCTGGAAAATGGCCAATGTGGGTTGGGCAGATCTCATGTCAGTACAGTGGTGTAATGGTATAGAAACAGTTTATTGCCCGTCACACCCCAGCTGTGAGGCATAAAATGCCCCGAGTGGTATGGTGTATTTAAAATCTGAACTCGGACACACCTTTATCTCAACAACAAACACACCCTTTACATGCGTTAATATGAAACACTAGTGTGTTATTGGTTTGTCGAAACTGCTTACACACCTTCACGCTCAGCTCATAATAAAGGGAAGGAAGTGGACATGAACCAAAAACGTCTTTATTAAGAAACTTTTCTGTAATAAACACAGTTAATCTTCTGAGTTTGTCTTGTGTTCATGTTCATGACATTACTTCATGTTTTTGCTCCGTGTCTCTGATATTGTTTATGATAACGGTTATCTTGGTGTCTGTGTGTCTTAGGACACACACTGCATCTGTCCAAATACACAACACAACTATCTTACACACCTATGTCCTGCCTCTCTTCTCAACACTAACACACTGCAACAAACACTCATAGACTCTTACACACAACAACACAATGCAACACACACTCAGAGTCTAACACACTGACATTGGTGTCATTTTGCAGACATCCTTGTCCAGAGCGAATCCACTAACACACTGCAACACACACTCACACACTGCAACACATTTAGACACAAACATACTGCAACACACACTCAAATTCTAACACACACTCATGAGGTCTAATACAATAACACACTGTAGCACACTCTTGAATTCTAACACACACTAAGATACTGCAACACACACTCAACAAGTCTAACACACATTAACACACTGCAACACACTCATGGAGTCTAACACACACTAACACAATGCAGCACACACTCATAGAATCTAACACAAAGACACACTGCAACACAATCATGCAGTCTAACACACACTAACAGAATCTAACCACTCACACACTGCACACACACTAACAAAATTTTACACACACTAACACACTGCAACACACACTTACAGGATCTAACTCACACTAACATACGGCAACACACACTCATAGACTAATACACACTAATACACTGCATCACACACTTACAGAATCTAACACAGACTAACACTGCAGCACACACATAGAATTTAACACACAAACACACACACACTGCTACACACACTCAGACACTAACACACACTAACACACTGCAACACACACACTTACAGACTCTAAATCACACTAACACACTGCAACACACACTTATAGACACTAACACACTGCAACACACACTTATAGACACTAACACACTGCAGCACACACTTATAGACACTAACACACTGCAGCACACACTTGTAAAAAATTTAACACACACACACACACACCGCAACACACACTCATAGACACTAACACATACTAACACTGCAGCACACACTTATAGAATTTAACACACACACACACACACCGCAACACACACTCATAGACACTAACACATACTAACACTGCAGCACACACTTATAGGATTTAACACACACACACACACACACACACACACTCATAGACACTAACACACTGCAGCACACACTTTCAGAATCTAACTCACACTAACCCACTGCAACACACACATTGAGAATCTAACTCACACTAACACACTGCAACACACACATTGAGAATCTAACTCACACTAACACACTGCAACACACACATTGAGAATCTAACTCACACTAACACACTGCAACACACACATTGAGAATCTAACTCACACTAACACACTGCAACACACACATTGAGAATCTAACTCACACTAACACACTGCAACACACACATTGAGAATCTAACTCACACTAACACACTGCAGCACACACATTGAGAATCTAACTCACACTAACACACTGCAGCACACACATTGAGAATCTAACTCACACTAACACACTGCAACACACACATTGAGAATCTAACTCACACTAACACACTGCAGCACACACTTATAGACACTAACACACTGCAGCACACACTTGTAAAAGATTTTACACACACACACACACACCGCAACACACACTCATAGACACTAACACATACTAACACTGCAACACACACTTATAGAATTTAACACACACACACACACACACACACACAGACACACACACTCATAGACACTAACACACCAACACACTGCAGCACACACCCACAGAATCTAACTCACACTAACACACTGCAACACACACTCATACACACTAACACACTGCAGCACACACTCATAGACTAAAAAATAACACTAAAACAATGCAACACACACACTCATAGACACTAACACACTGCAACACACACTTATAGAATCTAACACTCACACACACACACACACACGCACACACACACACTGCTACACACACTCATTGAGTCAAACACACACACACACACATACACACACACACACACACACACACACATACATACACCACCTCCTCCGCAGGGGTTTTTCCTCTTTTCTCTGTGCGTGTCGCTGCCCGCACTGCCAGTGTGTGCACGTGGGGGCGTGTTTGTGTGTGTGTTTGGGTGTGTGTGTGTGTGTGTGTGTGTGTGTGTGTGTGATGACGCTGTAAGCTGGAGAAGCTGTGCTCTCTACACGAGGCTCAGAATGCAACCAACAACACAAGCACGAGGTTCATAGTACACACCACACACTCCACACACCCCGAGAGTCTTTCTGCACTGATTCTGCTCCAGCTGCTCACCACACACACACACACACACACACACACTCACACACACACACACACACACACACACACACACACACACACACACACACACACACACAGAAGGAACTCACCTGGAGAAATGTTTTTGGAAACGATGGACACCGAGCCACAGATTCTTCTCCTGCAGCAGGTCTGATCTGATGCAGGAACAGGTCTGCATTTTCTCCAACACTGATCTCACAGAAGAACCTTGACTGAGGAACATCTCCTGATCTTTACCCGAGAGGAACTGAAACTCTACTGGAACACTTCACTTTCTTCTTCTTTACGATTTTATTCTATATCTGGATGGAGAACTTTAGGATGAGACTTTTTCTCCTCTTCCACCTTCTCTCGTTTCTTCTACACAGGTAAGATCTTCTTTTCCACTTTTATCACCATTTATGCTCCTTAATTGATCTGTTCTTCACTTGTCCTCCTCCTCTTTATGTTCTTTTCACTAAGTTCTTCACGAAGTAATATTATTTTTTATTGTTTTTATTCTCATCTTTTTTTCTTAAACTTTCTTCTTTTCTTCTCCTCAGTTTGTTTATTTGGTATGAACATCTTCAGGATGAGACTGAATCTCCTCTTCCACCTTCTCTCCCTCCTCCTCCTGAGGTACACTCTTCTTCTCTTCCTAATTTCATTTCCTTCATTTTTTTTATTAATTCTTCTCATCTTCTGTGTTTCCTCCTCTTCTCTTTCATAATCTCTTCTTCTACCTTCTAACTTTAATATTTTATTTATGGTCTTCTGTCCATCTTTCTTCACCTCTGTCACATTCTCACCTTCAACTGTACACTTTTTATTTCACTTTTTATTCTCCTGCTCTCCACCCAATCTTCCTTTTCTTCTACAAATCTTTTTTTGTCTTTTTTCACTTTTTCCCCATCCCTTTAGCTTCACATGTTCTCTTCTTCTTCTTCTATTCTTCTATCCCTTTCTCCCCTGGAGATCCAATCTTTCTTTCTTTCTTTCTTGCTTTCTTTCTTTCATTTATCTCCTCCGCTCACTTTATTCCTCCTCACCAACTCTTCGGTACAGAACAGTGCGGTTTCAGATGGTTGTGTGTTTTTTTTTTTACTTCATGTAAAGAGAGAAACAAAAAGAAGAAAGAAATGAGTGAGGCAAAAGAGTGAACGAGTGCAGGTTCAGATGATGGAAGGAACAGGTTTATTCACATCTCTGTCCAGGGAAGTCAGCGCAAGAGAGGACCTCAGGGTTCAGATTTCATTTATTCAATTAATTATTTATTCATTTATTAAATTATAAAAAAAAAACAATGCCAACTGAACGTTTGTGCATACATTAGATGTTACTCATCACCTTCTTCTTCTTTTCCTTATTATTATTATTATTATTATTATTATTATTTTCACTTTTGTTACTGTAATGATGATGATGATGATGATGATGATGATGTGGTGTGGAATGTAAAGAATGAAGCTCAGGGTGCAGCTGCAGTCATCAGGTGAGTTTAAAACACATCTGATAAATAATAATTCAACATTTGAGGAGCAGCAGATCGAAGCCCTCAGGGAAGTGGGCTTTTGTGTGGGAACTGATGTTTGAACAATGCAGATTGAGAACAAACCTGAGAGTCATGAAAGCTGCTTCATTTGGGGTCTGATTTTATTTACGCTGCTTTCCGGGGTTTAAAGTCACTGATGTATCACTTGATAATGATTTCAGTGTAAAATCTATCATTTCTCTCAGTTTCCATGAAATTTGGATTCACGCAGCTGCTTAATTCGTTTCTATTTCATTTGTATAACATTTTAAACGAAAAGTCACAAAGCCGCTTTACAGAAATACATATCGACTCATGATCAAATTTCCCTCAGTGACTTTATCACTAATCTGATCTTCAGTGGATCCTTCACTGTGCTGTAGAATAAGGTGAGATATGAGTGAGAACCTGTGGAGTTGTGAATTCATAATTGATTCTGAAATCTTCAGGTTGAAGTGTTTCCTTTCAGTCTGCAGCTTTTACTGGTCCTGGTGTTTATATAATGATCTCCTTCATGCAGCTGTGTGGCAGTGGATCTTATATTCAGCATCTTATATTCAGAAAGAAAGTTTTAATCAGGACATTAAACATGGAGGTGGAGGTTCCATATTCCAAACCGAAGCAAGGAGCAGAATGTGAATGAATGAGACTTCGCACCGAAACACCGGAATACGAGTACGAGAGAAACGTGACTCATTCGGAGCATAAACCAGTGACGAAGAAAGAGACATAAAATGAAACAAAAAACACACAGCTATATAAACACTAACATAAACACCAGAAGCGGCTTTTTTTTTTTTTCCGCCATCAGACGTGGCACGTGTTGAAGTGGTGTGTGTTGAGAAACAGAAAACCTGAAAGCTGCATCAATGCTACTGCTGATTCTAACGTTAATCCGTGAAAAACGGACACACTCCATCACACGTGATCCACTTCAGACTCCAGGGGAAATTCACGTGACTCCGAATCCTCCTGAAATCACAACAGCTTCAGGAGCTTTAAACGTACAATGTAAATGTGTTAAATAAATAACATGCAGAGAATCACAGATCTCCATATATCTGTCTCCCTCTTTCAGTCCATCTCTCCCTCCTTCTTTCTCTCTGCCTTTTATTTATATACAGTGCCCTCCACAATTATTGGCACCCCTGTTTAAGATGTGGTCGTGGACTTCAAAAAATTCTCCTTTTTTTTAAACAACATAGAACCCAAATGCAAAAAAAGAGAAAAATCCAACCTTTTATTTAAGTACATTACTTTGGTGGTAAAAAAAATCACACATTTAGAAAAAAAAAAAAAAATTGAAATCATGTGTGCCACAATTATTGGCACCCCTGATGTTAATACTTTGTACAACCTCCTTTTGCCAACAAGACAGCACTTAATCTCCTCCTATAACATTTCACAAGATTGGAGAACACAGAGAGAGGGATTTTTGACCATTCTTCTTTGCACAATCTTTCTAGATCATCCAGTATCCTGGGTCCTCTCTTATGCACTCTTCTCTTTAGCTCTCCCCACAGGTTTTCGATTGGGTTGAGGTCTGGGGACTGAGATGGCCATGGGAGGACCTTGAGTTTGTGACTGCTGAACCACTTTTGTGTAGATTTTGCCACATGTTTTGGATCATTATCCTGCTGAAAGACCCAATGACGACCCATCTTCAGCTTTCTGGCAGAGGCCATCAGGTTTTTATTTCAAATATCCTGGTACTTCAAAGCGTTCATAATGCCATGCACCCTAACAAGGTTCCCAGGGCCTTTGGAAGAGAAACAGGCCCACAGCATCACGATCCTCCACCATACTTCACGGTGGGCATGAGGTGCTTTTCGGCATACTCATCTTTTGTTTACGCCAGACCCACTTAGAGTGTTTGTTGCCAAAAAGCTCAATCTTAGTCTCATCTGACCAAAACACACGATCCCAGTTGAAGTCCCAGTACCGCTTAGCAAACTCCAGACGTTTACATTTGTGAGTGTTAGTGAGAAAAGGCTTTTTCCTTGCATGCCTCCCAAACAGCTTGTTGGCATGTAGAGAGCGTCTGATGGTTGTTTTGGAGACTCTGTGACCCCAAGATGCCACTCTTTGATGCAATTCTGTGACGGTGAGCTTGGGAATTTTTTTACTTCTCTTACCATCCTCCTCACTGTGCGTTGTGGCAAGATAAACTTGGGACCTCTTCCAGCCTTGTTTGTCACTGTTCCAGTTGTTTTAAACTTCTTAATGATTCCTCTGACTGTAGATACCGGCAAGTTAAGGCGAGTGGCTATTTTCTTGTAGCCATTGCCTGACTTATGAAGGTCGGCACACATCTGCCTTACTTGAATGGTGTGTTCTCTTGTCTTTGCCATGTTGACAAATGGGTAAGAGAATTAGGCCTCTGTGTCACGTCATATTTATACCCCAGGGAAACAGGAAATCATGAATTACTAATTAAAAGTCCCTAGATACCCTGACCAACCTTAGCAACTACAGAAAAATATATTAAAAAAAAAATAAATTAAATTTTTCAGAGGAATTGTTAGGGGTGCCAATAATTGTGGGACACATGATTTCAAGTTTTTTTTTTTTTTTTCTAAATGTATGATTTTTTTTACCACCAAAGTAATGTACTTAAATAAAAGGTTGGATTTTTCTCTTTTTTTGCATTTGGGTTCTATGTTGTTTTAAAAAAAAAGGAGAATTTTTAGAAGTCCATGACCACATCTTAAACAGGGGTGCCAATAATTGTGGAGGGCACTGTACGTCTGTTCATTTCACTTGTTCTATCTTTCTCTCTCTTTCAGTCCATCTCTACATTTTTCCATCTGTCTTCCTTCTACAGTTCATCGTCTTTCTCTCTCTATATATATACTACTGGAACTTTTTCTTTTTTCTGTGTTTCTCTCTCTTTCTTTCTTTCTTTCTTTCTTTCTTTCTTTGCCTTTCCTTTCATTTCTTTTTGCTGTGAAGTGTTGAATGGACCCCCACTCCTGCTTCTTTGTGAGGGTACAGAAGTCACTCCTGGAGAAGTGTAGGACAGGAGCTTCCACATGTTCTCTGCATGCTCCGTGGGAGGTGGTTGTGCAGTTTAAACGTGGCCGAGTTCTTCACTTGTTCCTGCTCTGGTTTTGAGAGAAATGAAAGCTGGTGTGTGAGAAGGCTGCAGGAAATTACCTTCAGATGTCAGGTGCACGCTCTGAAGCCATAAACACGGCCTAATGTAATAAATACTGCTTCAAAGATTCAACTCCACTTCAAAGATCAGGACGATGTTAGCGTTAAACACCAGCACACGCCGTCAGACAAAACTTCCTGTTTCACATCTCGTTGTCTTCGGTGCTTCACCAGAACACACTGCACAAGCGTTGAACTGGAAATGGATGATAACTGGGAGATCTGGGTTAGAAATCCTGCATCATCAGCGTGGACAGAATAAAAATCACTATGGAAGGTTATTTAACTGTATAATCTGGTGGTATTCTTCACACCAGGGATTTTTACCTGAGAGGATAAAATATATCACTCAGATAAAATGCTGCTCCAAAATTCCTTCTTTACTACAACACCTTTTTTAACATACTGAGCTTTGATTGGCTTGTGAGCAGAGGGATGTTCCTCACTACTTTAGCTTCATAATTAAACCCAATTTTAATACTTCACGAGGAAGAACCCTTGTAAGGAACCAGACATAAAAAGGAGCCTCATCCTCATCCTCAACACCGAATGGCATCATTACAGTTCCATCAGTGTTGGTGTGTACTGGTCAATGATGGATGCAGTTCATGGAAACTGAGGTCCTGAGCACATTGTAAAAGACTGGTAATATTAATTTCAGTCCAAATCCGTCCTCAAAAGTTCTTGAGTTCCCTCACTAGATTTCTTTATTCGACCTCTCTAAGAGTAAACTCCTCTGAGCTGAAGATGTCAGACAACCTGAAGTGACAGCATTACCACTGATTGTTAAAAAGCCCTGACACTGTAGACACATTCTATAAATGTTAAATAAACACGTTTCTCCCTACAGAACACGTCACCATATGTTCACCGCGTCCCTATGAACAAGCGGTTACCATAGAAACGAATGCACATTAGAACAAGCACATGATAAACTTGACTTGAAGCTACATGACTTTCAGAGCTGCTGCTATAAAAAACTAATCAACACTTTGTGACCAGTCATAATATCCTGTAGCTCGTTTCTGAAGTCATCTGGTACTTAACCTTCTTTATTCTCATTGGCTAGGAAAAGGGTAGTGGGTAAGATCAAATCCCACCATTACTAAGTTGGGCCCCTGATCAAGGCCCTTAACCCTCAACTGCTTAGTTGTATGAATGATATAATTGTTAGTCATGCCGGATAAAAGCATTTGCCAAATGCTGTCAATGTAAACTGATTTTTAGTGGAGGAGGCCGCTCAGTGGTTAAAGTATTGGACTTTGGATTGAAAGAATACAAGTTCAAATTCCAGCACCACCACTGGGCCCTCGAGCAAGGCCCTTAACTTTCAACTGCTTATTTGTATAAATAAGAGAAATGTTCTCGATAAGAGTGTCTGCCAAAATCCCATAAATGTAAATGAAGTTGTAGTGCAGGTGGTAGCTCAGGATTTAAGGCAATAGATCTGAATGACAAGTTTAAATCCCAGCAACACCAAGCCGCCATTGCTGGGCCCTTGAGCAAGGCCCTTAACCATCATCTACTTAGTTGTAAGTTGTTCTGGATATGGGCATCAGCCGAATGCTTTAAACTGTAAGAAGGGACTCCTGTTCTGGATGCGGTTTTCTTTATAATTATAGTGTTTACTTAATAAGTGACTCAGGATATTATTTTGTAGTTAATATTTGAGGTTTGGCTCTCGTACGTCTCATTCCTGAACGAATGAAGAGCTTAATGAACATCTCCCAGATGAACAGACTTCAGTGGCGTGTGTTCTGGATGCAATTAACTAAGCAGTGTGTTTATTCAGTAAGTGATGAGTTGTAAGCAACGTAGGACCTGTTCAAGGAATGACTTGAGTCGATTACTTCTGTACAGAGTCATACCCAAACACAGAGACTGAACAATCACCTGTCACTTTGTAACTCGAGAGAAAACGTGTAAAAACGTGTAAAAACTATTTTCTTATGATGATTGAAAGGTTGGTCTTTATGCATTATTCTCTCTTTCTTCTTTTACAGGGCAGATTCGAACGCCATCATTGGGCTTTCCAAGCACATCGAGCCCATCCTCAATGCCAACACGGTGTGTTTAACACTCCCGGGCTTGACCAAGAGGCAAATGGACATGTGCATGAGGAACCCGGACGTCACAGCCTCAGCCATCCAGGGCATCCAGATCGCCATCCATGAGTGCCAGCACCAGTTCAGGGGGCATCGCTGGAACTGCTCCAGTCTGGAGACACGCAACAAGATTCCATACGAAAGCATCGTCTTTAGCCGAGGTGAGATGTTGGACGCTGAAGGTGTGTGAGGTGTGTGTGAAGGGCTGAAAAGGGGTCATGGCCTAACACTACGCCGTGCTCAGTCTTAAGCTTTGTTTAGACAGGATTAGTTTCAATTGTCAGATGAACATTGCAGAACAACGGATTATTTTCTTTTACAGCTTAACTTATCTCAGCTTGTTAGAAAGCCGGGGTCAAGGCACAGGGTCAGCCATCATAGACCCCCCGGGGGTAGATGGTGTTAAAGGACTTGCTGAAGGGCACAACAGTAGCAACCCTCAATCTCCTGATCAGTAACTCAGGGCTTTTACTATGAAAAGAACTGCTGGCCTGAATGTTACATGTATATGAGGGTTAGTCTTTACATTCTCAGAGAATCTGTTGATCCAGCAACTTTTTGATAAAAAATAATCAGAAACAATAACTCAAGGTGATTTAGAGCCCATCTGAACTGACATGTTGTTAAAGAAGTTGTTGAGATTTTTCTTCAGATTAAAGACACAACAATATAAAGACAAAACATTACAATATAAAATACAGTCCAGGTACAAAGAACAGACATGCTATGGTCATGTGACTCACTAATTCTACAGCACAAGCTAATAAAGATCCAATCAATCTGTTTATATCAAGATTAGATCCATGGTGCATAATAAAGCTGATCAGGTTTACTGTAGACGTCCTCCTCAGAGCAAATGTGTCAGGAAAACCAATTCTAATGGAATAGTTTTCTAACTGGTAAATTGTTGAGGGATCACCAGTCCTGACCCTGTGTGTTCTCCACTCATCTAAAGTTCTTCTTACTGTATAGTCAATGATGAAGTTGTGAAAGTGACCCGCCTGACTCATTCACTCGGACTGTTGGGAAACCGAGGAGGAACCTGAGCAGAGAAACGTCTTCAAGTTTACAAGTCCAGTCACTTTGACTTGCTGTTGCTAGACATGACCTCACCCTCTGTAGGATGATTAATGTGGTCACTGCCTCGCCATCCTGCACCTCATGAAAGTCTCCAGTGTCACGGATGTTGAGAAAAATGTCATGGTCAGACATGTCGGTGAAACTTTTTATTTATTGTCTCCTCTGAAGATGTAAAAAGGACAATTGTTGTGGCCATGTGCCAGATGTTACATGTAATTAGAACTATGTACAGAGGAGAATTTTATCATGACAGAATTTCAGATCAGTCCAATAATCCACATGAAAACTGATGACATCAGAAACATTTAAGTAATAAGTTTCATACTGCAGCATCTGTAATAACACAAAGTTCAGCAGAGTGTCAGGATTTAAAATATTAATCCTGAGCAGTGTTGAACAGTAATAAGGTAATTATAATTGGTTATTGTACTTAAGGGGCTTTTTCGTGTTTCTGTTCTTTTCTGAAGTTTTTCCATTCGGGGAGATTTTTACTGAAACTTCACTACATTTTAAACTCAAATCTCTCACTTTTTACTACATTTAGTGAAATCACTCCTTTTTATTAATGAGGATAAAAACGTAACTGGTGAAACACGCGGCGAGTCACCAATCAGGGTCGAGCGCACGCTCTGTTTTACACGTGTTCTGATCGGCGCTCGGTGCATCTACTGATCACCAACATACAGTTCAGCATCAGTTCAACATCAAGCAGAACATTTAGAGAGGAATAAATGATGAAGAAACTCCAGACTGGAACTCACCACAACACACGTGACCTCATTTACACGTTTTTATTAAAGAAGGTTTTGTGTTCATGATCATTATAATAGAAATCAATCAGTGTTTGAGTCTTTAATAATCTATTAATAGATCAGTGTGCTGAGAGTCACATTCGAGTCTTTACACACAAACTGAGGTGATTAAGTGAAGAATCTTGTGATAAAAATGATCATAGGAACATTAGAGTTATAATAAATCACTACTTTGGAAACTTAAGACACAAAAAAACGTTTGTACTTTTACTCAAGTGAAAGTTTAAAAGGAGAATTTTACTGCACTCATATTTTATTTCCACTTTGACTCGTGTGTGTTCTTCACCCACCTCTGATCCTGACCCTACAGATAAAGTAATATTCTACAGATGAAGGGAATAATCCATTCAATAATAATAAATATACAGAACAAGAGTGAAAACATTATGGTAAATGAGGGAATCTTGAAAGTGATTCATGAAGGAACTTTAATGAATAGGATCATCACTTCTACACCACATTGTATCAGCTGTAGAGGCGTATGCAAAAGCCCACCCCCACCTGCTCCCACAGTTACTTTGCTGTACGTTAAAGGCAAATAATATGTAAATCAAATCCCTGCACTGTGGCAGTGAATTCCACCGTTACTAGAGCTGATTGTATTCACGCCTACGCTCAGGTCAGAATGTCCGAAAGTCCCAGACCCCTGTCCAGATTCTACTTTACTGTCTAAAAATCTCACGAAAGCTCCTGTAGACATCACATCCTCTGTCCAAGGAAGTCTGACTCATCAGGCTATAAGGAGAGCAGAGTTGATGGACACGAGCTTCCATGTTGCAGTGATCTCTTCTTCCTGGACTCGGCGATTTCAGCTTGTTCAGAAGCAGTGATGTAAAATAGTGTGTGTAGTGTGTGGGGTTGTGTGTGGAGTCTAACACAAACAAATCAACAAGATGTGGAAGCTCAGTGGATAAGACTTCTGATTGGAAGGTCATGGGTTTAAGCTGTACAGCTGATTTAAGTCATTCTGCATAAGGGAGTCTGCCAAGATGGCATACATGTAAGATTCACAATTACAAAGTTCTAAAATCAGGTTCTTCTTAATTTATTTTATATTTTATGTCAACTTGTAAAAATAAATGCTCATTCATACCTTAATGTATACTACTGAATCCAGAGCTGTGTATAGACACAATAAACAATGCCAGGAGTACAGTTCCCGCATTTGGCAGACGTCCTCATTCATATATGTTTATATATTTATATCTCGTTTATACAACTGAGCAGTTAAGGGCCTTGCTCAGGGACCCAGCAGTGGCAGCTTGTCACGCCATGGAGAACTCATATCCTTCTGGTCTAATGCCAGTGAGCTGCCACTTCCTCCTCATATAATCATACACTTTTCATTTATGGCATTGAACTTGCAACCTTTTGATCAGAAGTCCAATGTTCTACCCACTGGGCTACGACTTTCCACTTGTTCACGTGTTATTCAGGTTTTCAGGCAGTAGGAGTTTATCAGCACTGTGTAGCTGTGTGTGTGTGTGTGTGTGTGTGTGTGTGTGTGTGTGTGTGTGTGTGTGTGTGTGTGTGTGTGTGTGTGTGTGCGCACGCTGTGGATTTGCCCTCAGCACTTTCCCATCTCTCAGTAGGCGATAGCATAAACCCGTTTAGTTGTTTCAGCGTAACCCAGAGTGACATTTTTTTCCCTCTTCCTGTGCCATCAGTGCAGCGGGCCGTGTCTCACACGCCAAATTATCCGCTTGATTGATTTGCTCTTGTCGGTCCTGGAGGAAGCACGAAACAGCATTTCCATGTCCTCCTCGGTGTCCCGATCTAAAGTGCCATCAGTCCTCTGGCCCCTGTGGAATTTTGGCACGGAAAAGATCATGCGAATATCCGTGTGTGTGAGAGTTTGTGTGGATTTGTGTTCTCTTTGTGCAACGTGGGTCAATAGGTTTGAAATAATAACCAAATGTCGTTCAAGTATTTCGTAGCAAATCCCCTCCCTGAGGGCGCACGTGGTTCAACACGCACTCTCCTGAATGCAGAGCATTCCACAGGCGGCCTGCTTCACACCTCGTAGATATTACATTCATTAGTCACTAGTTACACACAGACAAAACAGGACGCAGAGGCGAAAAGCCACTACTGAATAGGACAAGTCCCAATCTGCATGCAGCGTGCTTTCTCACTGACGGAGAGCCGAGAACCGAGGGCCCGCACTCCGGCAGTTTCTACAACACACACAACAATGTGTGCACAAGAGCACAGGAAATGCATTTAATCAGCCACGACATGTTCATGTAAGCGTCGCTTCATTACATTCACTCTGAATCTGTAACAGAAAGAAAAACATTTACAAAAAAGTCTTTCAGTTTAGATTTTTGGACGGATCTATCGCCTGGCCTGCACGGGTCTTCACTGTACCTCAACACTCATTTCATTAAGGTTTGCTTGACAAGCAAAACTCTCATTCAAATCAGTTAGAGAGTTTGTCCATGTTTGAGCACAGGTCATCAGGGTTTCCACCACTGTTCCAAGCAAAGCCTGTTCCAAAAAGTGATCGAATTCATTAATCAACTAATTAACAGCCTTGATAAGCTGCAGTCATGGTGCAAGCACATGAGGGTTGAGAGTCTCCACTGTAGAAAGACCAGAGTTTTATCTCAATTCAGTTTTATTTGTTGTGCATTTTTACCAGTGGACATTTTCTCAAAGCAGCTTCACAGAGATAAAGAGGTAATAAAGTCGGCATGTAGAAATCGAGAGCCTATAATTTTGTTCCTTAGAAGTTTATCCCTAATGAGCGAGCCAGTGGTAATTATGGCAAAATGGAACAAGGAAAGAACCTTGAGAGGAACCAGACTCAGGCTACGTCTACACTAATTCGCATACATTTGAAAACGGTGCTTTCCTCTAAAAACGCCAATCGTGTTTCATTGGTTTCCCAAAAGTTACTCATTCACACTGAAACGTCTGAAAATGCTCACGTCTCTGTGTTTATTTACTTTCCGGCTTTTTGAAACGTCATCGCAATGATTGGATAATGATGATGCATTTATAAATGTCCATGTCCTTTGTCGAGCGTTTTTTAAAAAGCTACATCTTCGTTGACTGAAGCGGCGTCTCAGTGTGGACAAAAAGACAAAAATATGCGTTTTCAAACGATAAGGTATTAGTGGGTGGCACCAGATGTCCATTAAATACAGTTCTGTCATTGCTGAGGTGTGCTGTTCAGTGATGGATTCAGTTTCATCACCACTTCAACAAACACAGCGGAGAATAAATCAGGTTTTTGCCAGTGGATTTATTTTCCTCAGGCCTGATTTAAAGCTGGTTCATTTTAATGCAAATTCTGATTAGTAGCATCGATGCTTCTTTTCAGCTTCTCTGCTAATTCACACCTGTATTTCTGCATGTTCGACTCTTCTTGTGAAGATCATAACGTTGCAAACGTTGTTGCAACTAATGCTCAGTAAATAAACAAAACAGTTTAGAGGTTTGGAGTGCTTGGGGTTTGGAGTGCTTTTTTTTATACTACAGTTTGCTCTGATCTCCATCACTGCACCTCAACATTGTTTATCTGTAATAAATGGACATTCGGTGGAACCCAGATGAGGATGAGGTTCCCTCTTGAGTCTGGTTCCTCTCAAGGTTTTTTCCTTCTGCATCTCAGGGAGTTTTTCCTTCACCACAGTCTCCACCGACTTGTTCATCAGAGACAAACTTACACTTATAAAGAACATCTTCACTTTTATCTCCACATGATCTGTGTAAAGCTGCTCTGAGACCATGTTCATTATTAAAAACTAATGCAAATAAACAGGAATTGAATTGAATTTTGTTGAACATCTTTTTAAGGAAATAGTTTCAAAATACTTTATTAACGATATCATTTCAGGCCAAAGTGCCAGAAGATCAGAGAGTTAGTTATGCTTCGTATCTCATTACTGCGACTGTGAAGTGTTGAGGAAACACAACAAAGCTGACAGTTTTATTCACCCACCACATTTTCATTTCCTGCTGCTGAAAACAGAACGGAAAGCTCCCTGTACTTGTCTGCTTTTCATTCATTTGCTCAGCTACATGCTTTTCATAGCTGTTTTCACAAGTCCTGACTAGCAAGCTAATGTGTTGCGGTGTCTCTCTGGCGTTAAAGTGGGCAAAGTTGAAACATTCCTGTTAACTCTATGCCTTTCTTTGCATAATAAAATTTAGATGCTCAAAAACATTATGGTGCTTTTGCAGAACGATAGAATAGAACATAGTTTGGGTTTATTTTGTGATAAACGCTTGCGTTAGAGAGCAAACGAATGCTGGAGAACGAGGAAAACATGACCTGTTAGCCTTGTGTCACTTAAACACATATTAGACTCGCATCCTGCCCAGTGTTTCTCATTCCCCGAGTTCAAAAATAAGTGTTTTACGTGCGGCGGCGACTCGTTCCTTCTTTCCCTCTTTCCCTTGTTAAAAGCCTTTGATTTCAGCAGGCCTGAGGAACTGAAGCTTATTTAGCCCAAAGTCACTCTTTCATGTCCTGCTTTAATTCTCCATCTGCTCCTGAAAGTGATTTAGGAGGCAAACGGCTTTTATGAGCTTCACGTTTATTATTGTTTTAGACCATTAGCTGCTCCCGATCCCCTGTGGTCACCTCTCTCTCTCTCTCTCTCTCTCTCTCTCTCTCTCTCTCTCTGAAAAAGAAAGAAAAGACAAGACGACATGTTCAGTAACTCAGTACTGTAACGTGTCTGGAGGAATGTTTTTAATTAAACATGAAATCTGGGAGGTATCAGGAGTCGTTCCTGTGTTCACAAACAGGTAGAAGCTCAAACGCTTTTTTAACAACAAATAATAAGTCAAATTCTAAAAAAGAAATGCTTAAACTGTATTTTTAAAAAGCATAATTTTTTTTCATTGTGCACAGTTCCTGTGGTCACTCGTGCATAGATGCTAGAAACTCTTCCCCTCACCTACCTACAAAGCTCAAAGTGTAAACTCCTCTCTTCTGAAGACATCAGAAACCTACAGCATTCACTTTGGTGGAGACGTGAGACTCAGATGGAGCACTACCGGCTTCTTGAGCAAGGCTTTTAGCTCCTAATGCTCCTAATTCTGTATCTTAATTCTTGCACTTTTGTGGGAAGATTAATGACCTGATTGGTCTGATTTGGTGAGATGTAGTCACATGTTTAAGAATTTTAATTAACCAGGTTTGAAATCGCTCATGGATCTGACTCACTCGTAGATGACTGAACTCTTTTGGCATGAATGTGAACACTGACTGCATCCCAGGAACCTTCTCACCTTCTCACCTTCTCACCTACATCACTACCTGACTTTACTAACACCCTTGTGGCTGAATCAATCTCAACTAAAATCTAGTGGAACATCTTCCCAAGAGGTTGAAGGTTATTATAAGAGGAAATGGAGACTAAATGTGGAATGGGATGCTATGTTGTTTATGTTTATGTTGAAGATGTAAGAAATAAGGAGTCACCTGCTATAATCTGAGTATGGATATGAGTATCGATGTTCCTCTAATACTGCTGAGTGATAATTGTACTAACTGTGTATTTCCTGTGTGTGTGTGTGTGTGTGTGTGTGTGTGGTGTGTGTGTGTGTGTGTGTGTGTGTGTGCGTGCGCACGTCAGGGTTCAGGGAAAGTGCGTTTGCATACGCTATCGCCGCAGCAGGGGTTTTACACTCCGTCTCGAACGCCTGCTCCATGGGCAAACTAAAGGCCTGCAGCTGTGATGAGAAGCGACGAGGAAATGAAGAAGTCTTTCGTCAGAAGCTAAACCGACTGCAGCTGGAGGCCATCCACCGCGGCAAGGGCATGGTGCACGGCGTGATGGAGGAGCGAGGGGGTGTCCTGGAGGACCATGGGGGGACCCGAGGGGGCGGAGCCATGGAAGAGTGGGAGTGGGGCGGATGCAGTCCCAATGTGGAGTTTGGGGAGAAGTTCTCTAAAGACTTCCTGGACTCAAGAGAGACCTACAGAGACATCCATGCTCGGATGAGACTTCACAACAACCGTGTAGGACGACAGGTGTGTAGCTCTTTGTATTTTGAATATAATTGGAACACTGTCCAGCTGAAAAGAAGCATCTTCATAGTGTTATGCTTCCACCACCATGCTTCTTCTTATGTATAATCGCTAGATGATTGCCTCTTATTTTTGCACCAAACAAAGTTTTTAGAATTTTGTTCAAAATGTTATAATATAGTCTCACATCACATTTTGTCAGGTTTTTTTTGTGGTGAAGTGTCAGGCTTAAATGTGTTTTTTGAGAAAGATTTGGCAATGGGATCCTATACATGCCTTATAAACTCTTAGTAGGTTGAAAGATTAGTGCTGATTGGACGAGGCTTTTTGGATGACACTTTGGTTTCCACACAAACATATGGCTTTCAAACTGGTTGTTTTTACACATTTCCATGAAAGAACTGTTACTCTAGAAATGGTAGTGTTGGATTTTGCCCTGAATTCTGTTTGTTTCTATAGGAAGAAAAAAGACTAGACACCTTTTTTTTTGGTCAAATTTTTTACATAACAAATGTGGGCATGTCTGAGGTTATAATCAAAATTTGGGAAATGAAATTGTGGGTGTGACTGAGTCTCTAAAAAAATAAATAAATATATATATATATATATATAGAGTATATAAATAAGAAAAAGGGGCATGTATTAAGTTATATATAAAAAAATAGGGGTTGTCTGAGGTTAAATATGGTAATAGAGGAATGTCTGCATTTAACATAAGATAAAATTTATTATAAAACGTTATTAATACCAAATGAAATTCTTTCTCAATTCAAATTTGGTAATGGAGGAATGAATGAGCTTATATATGGAAGTGTGGGTGTGTCTGAGGTTACATATAAAATTTAGGTGTTTGGAGTTATGTACAATTTATAGAAATTGGTGTGTCTGAGGTGTTTTATAGACACACAGTATCAGTTTAAAATGGGGAATTTTTATTCAGTTTTATCTTTATTTTTATGGTTTTCCTTCAATCTTGAGGAGTTCCCAGAGGTGTTGAGTGCTTGTTGACTGCTTTTTCTTCACTCTCTGGTCCAACTCAACCGTCTCTTCACCATCTGTACATCTAACAAACTCTTCTCATCTCAAACTCATCAGACCAAAGGACAGTTTTCCACTGATCTAATGCCCATCCCTTGTGTTTCTTGACCCAAACCAGTCTCTTCTGCCTGTTGTAGTAATGGATTCTTTGCTGCAATCTGACCATGAAGGTCTGGCTCACATAGTCTCCTCTGAACAGTGGATGTGGAAAAATGTCACTTGAACTCCGAGAAGCACTCATTTAATTTAACTGCTAAATCTAATAAACGTATTCTCTGCAGCAGAGGTAGCTCTTGGTTGTCCTCATAAGAGCCTGTTTCATCTTACTTTTTGGAGACAGCACTTTTAAATTTCTTGAGATGTTTAGGATGACTGAGCTTCTTTTCCTAAAGTAATGATGGATCATTTCTCTTTCCTTAACTGAGTGTTTCTTGCCAAAATATGGATTTGTACGGTAGTTGTAGTAGAAGTAATAAACAACTGATTCTTTGAAGCACATTAAGAGGGCAAGAAATGTCACAAAGCAAGAAATGTCACAAATGAACACCTGTGACCTGAAACCCATTCCGGGTGATGATCTCGTGAATCTGATGGGAGAACACCAGGAGATGCATTAAAACAGAATAGGGCTACTTTGGACAATCTAAAATATAAAACATATTCAAGGTTCTTTAACTCACTTTTGTTTATCACAAAATAGTCATAGATTTGATTCTTCCGTATTAATGTACAATGTTGAAAATGTGTGTATGGGAGGTTAGAAGTGAACAGGTACTGTAGTGTGTATGCAGCGGGGGGTTTTAGTTGTTGATTGTATGAGAGGGGGATCAGCTTTCTGTTCATTATAATGTGTTAAAATTATGTTTGAAAGGTGTGCAGTACTTTATTCACACACACACACACACACAAACACACACACACACACACACACACACACACACACACACACACATTTTAATCTGACTTTGATGCTCAGTTTTCATGGACATTAAACACTTGGCATGATGGCCGTTACTGTGGGTTTTTTGCTCCAAGTTTGTTTTATGTAAAGCACAGAGACTTGTGACAGTGTGTAAATGATCAGGAAAGGTTTGTTCACACACACACACACACACACACACACACACACACACACACAATTCCCTGCAGGACAAGCCTGTTTCATCTGCACCGAAAACCCCCTCAGACGCTTTAACCAGTAGCAACACATTCACAATTACAGGCTTAGGCTAAAGCAAACAGCTGCATTTGCCCCCAACACACACACACACACACACACACACACCCACCAGGGTGGGATTAGGAATGTACCACTGCATACTGTTCCTTGCCGTGTCCCTGTTGGTGGGGTTCAGTGTAAGATGTCAAAGAATGTTTTATTGTTGCTCAGTTCTGCTAATATCAGAAAAACGACTTATACATCAAGAGTTAAATTTACATGTTTAACAAGCAGATAGACTCGAACCTGCTGGTTTAAAGTGAGTGAGTCATGGACCTCCACAGCTCAGAGTTCAGCTGATTTACAACCCCATTTCCAAAACAGTTGGGACACTGTGTAAAAAGTAAATAAAAACAGGATGCAAATCTCATAAAACTATATTTTATAAAAAAAAAAACATATCAAAGATTAAACTGAAGAAATGCACTCTTTTAGGGTAAGAATAAGGTCATTTGTATTTGATGGCTTCAACAAGTCTCAAAAAAGATGTGACGGGGCAACAAAAGTTGGAGAAACATTTAGTAATTAATGAGGTTAATGGGCAGCAGGTCAGTGAGATGATTGGGGTATAAATAGTGTATTTTAGAGCGGCAGAGTCTCTCAAAAGTAACGATGGGTGGAGCTTCACCAATCTGGGAAAGACGCTACAAATTGTAAAAGAATTTTAGTATAATGTTTCCCAACATCAAAGTGCAAAACAGTTGAATATCTCTATTTTCAGAACATAATATTATTAAAGGTTTTGATTCTGTAATGGAAATGACTGCATGGGCTCATTAGCACCTCCATAAATCATTGTCTAAAAACACAGTTTGCATGTCATCCACAAATGCAGGTTAAATCTCTATGATGTAAAGAAGAAGGCATGTGTGAACATAATCCAGAAACACCAACATCCTCTCTGGGCCAAAGCTCATTCAAGTACTGAAGCAAAGTGGAAAACTGTTTTTGGTCAGATAAATCAAAATTGTAATTTCTTTTTGATAACCTTGGACACCACGTCCTCTGTACAAAAGAGGAGAGGGACCATCTGGGTTATTATCAGCACTCAAAACGATGCATCTCTGACGGTATGGTGGTGCATCAGTGCTGTGGAATGGGCAGCTTGTACATTTAGAAAGGCTTCATCAATGCTGAACACAATTTTGGGGGTTTTTCCGATTTTGCACAGAATCCCAACTTTTTTTGGAATTGGGTTTGTAATCTCCTTCTTCATTAATGCTTGTTCTTGGTTATTAGATAAGCGTTTGATGATGAAAAATGGCACGAGATGAGCATGAGATTGTGTTTTACAGGATATAACAGAGACGTGATGTGTCTGTGTGCTCAGAACGCTGCTGTTGTGGGAAACTGCTCATTGTTTGCTGCTTCCCTCCTGCGTAATTTCTCCCTGTATCATTCCATCAGTCCATTTCTGCCCCGCTTGATTGTTCAGACAAAACACACAGGAGATAATAGGGGGTGGCTTTTCTTCTGAACTGGCCGCTTGTCCACCCCGGACACTCAATGAGCCATGAAAGTATTTCCTTATGCCCATACACACACCAGTACACATCACAGTTAATGTATCAGTCCTCTTTAATGCTAAGCTAATCTTAGCTCATACCTCTCAGTAGAATTAGATGTGTGGTTGTATTCCACCGCTGTCTGATAACCAATAGGAAAAAGAAACAAAAAGAAGATTGTAAGGTTTGTTCATCCACTATTATTCAAAAATGAACCATAAATCTATTTTTCTGTTACACACACAGTTAAGCGCAAACACATGAGGTGGGACATGTTGATGTTTGCTCTACAGACATATACGTTTTGATGTTCTTGGTGAACTGCAGGTGCTGTGGTTCTTTTGTTGTCAAAAGGTCAAGAAGTGATTGACAACTGATCAGGCTGCAACACAGGAGAGTCAGGATGAGTGTTAGCCAGTTTTCAGCCTTGTTTGAGTGGGATTAGTTTACAGGGCAAGGTATTAAAATTACAGACAACATCTGGAAATCTGAAAGGTCTGAAAAGGAAGCGTTCTGCTGGAAATGACCTTTTATATTTGGATGAAAATAGAGCGTATTGATACAGCTGTTTTAATCTATCTTATAGTGATATGATAACTATCGGGTACTTTGATGCTGGACACCCCAGTTACACTGATGTTACTCTCATCACATTTCTCACTTCAATTCAGTTAAATTCATGTTTATTTGTGTTGAGCTTTTAACAATGAACATTGTCTCAAAGCAGCTTTACACAGAAAATGTGGTGATAAAAATGAATAAGACGTTCTTTATAAGTGTATGTATGTCCCTGATGAGTAAGACGGTGGCCAGTGGCGGAAAAACTCCCTGCACTTGACTCACTTGTCATTACTGCATGTCTGTCCAGGTCGCAGTGTATCAACTCGGTTTACAGTGTGTATTTACAGATTCTAGCACATCAGATTGAGTTACAATAAGTCATTTGGTTACAGTGGATTTGTCCAGGTTACAGCGCATTGGTTTAGGTTACAGAATGTCTGTCCTGAGTACAGTGCATCAGTTACCATGCAGTAGAGTTACAGTGTGTCAGTCCCAGTTTCAGAGAATCAGTCTGATTAACAGCGCAGTATTCCCAGATACAGCATGTCAGTCCGCGTTTCAGGGCATCAGTCCGGGTTACACGGCATCAGTCCGCGTTACAGGGCATCAGTCCAGGTTACAGGGCATCAGTCCGGGTTACAGGGCATCAGTCCGCGTTACAGGGCATCAGTCCGTGTTACAGGGCATCAGTCCGCGTTACAGGGCATCAGTCCGCGTTACAGGGCATCAGTCTGCGTTACAGGGCATCAGTCCGCGTTACAGGGCATCAGTCCGCGTTACAGGGCATCAGTCCGCGTTACAGGGCATCAGTCCGCGTTACAGGGCATCAGTCCGGGTTACAGGGCATCAGTCTGCATTACAGGGCATCAGTCTGCGTTACAGGGCATCAGTCTGCGTTACAGGGCATCAGTCTGCGTTACAGGGCATCAGTCCGCGTTACAGGGCATCAGTCCGCGTTACAGGGCATCAGTCTGCGTTACAGGGCATCAGTCCGCGTTACAGGGCATCAGTCCGCGTTACAGGACATCAGTCGGGTTACAGGACAGGACATCAGTCGGGTTACAGGACAGGGCATCAGTTCAGGTTACTTGCCATCAGTCTGGGTTACAGGACAGGACATCAGTCCGGGTTTTAGAACATCAGACCGGGTTTTAGAACATCAGTCTAGGTCCTGTATCTATGAAATGAATTAAATGTGTTTCTTCAGGCTGGGCATCAGATACAATGATCTGAGCTTTATGTGCCCGTTCACATGCCGCATGTTTCACACAGTGCTCACAAGTTCTTTTTAATGAGACCAAATAAGAGAAGTGTCCAGTTTTATAGAACAACAGAAATGCTTCAATAATAATCTCCATTATGGAAAAAAGATGCAGATTTAACATGTAGTACTGGCAAATAGTGGGAGTTTGTGGTGTTAGCATGAGTTCTCTTTGCTGAGTCTTTACAGGAATGTCAATAGTCATGTTTCAGCATTTTGTATCTCAGTGCGATTGATTGCTGGCTCATCACAACACATCCTTACACCATTAACTCACCACCTCTTCATCCTTACACCATTAACTCACCACCTCTTCATCCTCACACCATTAACTCACCACCTCTTCATCCTCACACCATTAACTCACCTACTCCTCATCATCACACCATAAACTCACCTCCTCCTCATCACACCCTAAACTCACCCCCTCCTCATCATCACACCATAAACTCACCTCCTCCTCATCATCACACCATAAACTCACCTCCTCCTCATCATCACACCCTAAACTCACCTCCTCCTCATCATCACACCATAAACTCACCTCCTCCTCATCACACCCTAAACTCACCTCCTCCTCATCATCACAAAATAAACTCACCTCCTCCTCATCATCACACCATAAACTCACCTCCTCCTCATCATCACACCATAAACTCACCTCCTCCTCATCATCACACCATAAACTCACCTCCTCCTCATCATCACACCATAAACTCACCTCCTCCTCATCATCACACCAGAAACTTACCTCCTCCTCATCATCACACCATAAACTCACCTCCTCCTCATCACACCCTAAACTCACCTCCTCCTCATCATCACACCATAAATTTACCTCCTCCTCATCATCACACCATAAACTCACCTTCTTCTCATCATCACACCATAAACTTACCTCCTCCTCATCATCACACCATAAACTCACCTCCTCCTCATCATCACACCCTAAACTCACCTCCTCCTCATCATCACACCATAAACTCGCCTCCTCCTCATCACACCATAAACTCACCTCCTCCTCATCATCACACCCTAAACTCACCTCCTCCTCATCATCACACCATAAACTCACCTCCTCCTCATCATCACACCCTAAACTCACCTCCTCCTCATCATCACACCATAAACTCACCTCCTCCTCATCATCACACCATAAACTCACCTTCTTCTCATCACACCATAAACTCACCTCCTACTCATCATCACACCATAAACTCACCTCCTCCTCATCATCACACCATAAACTCACCTTCTTCTCATCACACCATAAACTTACCTCCTCCTCATCATCACAC
The DNA here is from genome assembly GCA_039877035.1 of Silurus lanzhouensis. Classification (NCBI taxonomy): domain Eukaryota; kingdom Metazoa; phylum Chordata; class Actinopteri; order Siluriformes; family Siluridae; genus Silurus; species Silurus lanzhouensis. The sequence continues at coordinate 526,237 of JBCEWE010000258.1, forward strand.
CATAAACTCACCTCCTCCTCATCATCACACCATAAACTCACCTCCTCCTCCTCATCACACCATAAACTTACCTCCTCCTCATCATCACACCCAAAACTCACCTCCTCCTCATCATCACACCATAAACTCACCTCCTCCTCATCATCACACCATAAACTCACCTCCTCCTCATCATCACACCCTAAACTCACCTCCTCCTCATCATCACACCATAAACTCGCCTCCTCCTCATCATCACACCCTAAACTCACCTCCTCCTCATCATCACACCCTAAACTCACCTCCTCCTCATCATCACACCATAAACTCACCTTCTTCTCATCACACCATAAACTCACCTCCTCCTCATCATCACACCATAAACTCACCTCCTCCTCATCATCACACCCTAAACTCACCTCCTCCTCATCATCACACCATAAACTCACCTCCTCCTCATCACACCATAAACTTACCTCCTCCTCATCATCACACCCAAAACTCACCTCCTCCTCATCATCACACCCTAAACTCACCTCCTCCTCATCATCACACCCTAAACTCACCTCCTCCTCATCATCACACCATAAACTCACCTCCTCCTCATCATCACACCCTAAACTCACCTCCTCCTCATCATCACACCATAAACTCGCCTCCTCCTCATCATCACACCATAAACTCACCTCCTCCTCATCATCACACCCTAAACTCACCTCCTCCTCATCATCACACCATAAACTCACCTCCTCCTCATCATCACACCATAAACTCACCTTCTTCTCATCACACCATAAACTCACCTCCTCCTCATCATCACACCATAAACTCACCTCCTCCTCATCATCACACCCTAAACTCACCTCCTCCTCATCATCACACCATAAACTCACCTCCTCCTCATCATCACACCATAAACTCACCTCCTCCTCATCATCACACCATAAACTCACCTCCTCCTCATCACACCCTAAACTCACCTCCTCCTCATCATCACACCATAAACTCACCTCCTCCTCATCATCACACCCTAAACTCACCTCCTCCTCATCATCACACCATAAACTCACCTCCTCCTCATCATCACACCATAAACTCACCTCCTCCTCATCATCACACCATAAACTCACCTTCTTCTCATCACACCCTAAACTCACCTCCTCCTCATCATCACACCATAAACTCACCTCCTCCTCATCATCACACCATAAACTCACCTCCTCCTCATCATCACACCATAAACTCACCTTCTTCTCATCACACCATAAACTCACCTCCTCCTCATCATCACACCATAAACTCACCTCCTCCTCATCATCACACCATAAACTCACCTCCTCCTCATCATCACACCATAAACTCACCTCCTCCTCATCATCACACCATAAACTCACCTCCTCCTCATCATCACACCCTAAACTCACCTCCTCATCATCACACCATAAACTCACCTCCTCCTCATCATCACACCATAAACTCACCTCCTCCTCATCACACCCTAAACTCACCTCCTCCTCATCATCACACCATAGACTCACCTTCTTCTCATCACACCATAAACTCACCTCCTCCTCATTATCACACCATAAACTCACCTCCTCCTCATCATCACACCATAGACTCACCTTCTTCTCATCACACCATAAACTCACCTCCTCCTCATTATCACACCCTAAACTCACCTCCTCTCATCATCACACCATAAACTCACCTCCTCCTCATCATCACACCATAAACTCACCTCCTCTCATCATCACACCATAAACTCACCTCCTCCTCATCATCACACCATAAACTCACCTCCTCCTCATCACACCCTAAACTCACCTCCTCCTCATCATCACACCATAAACTCACCTCCTCCTCATCACACCCTAAACTCACCTCCTCCTCATCATCACACCATAGACTCACCTTCTTCTCATCACACCATAAACTCACCTCCTCTCATCATCACACCATAAACTCACCTCCTCTTCACAAAGCGACAGAGAGAGATCAAGACAGAGTGATACACAGAGAGAAATAGATTGAGAGAGAGAGAGATGGATTGAGACACAGAGAGAGACAGATTGAGAAACAGAGAGACAGAGAGAGAGATAAGCAAGTGTAGGAAGACATTAGGCTCCGCCCCTTTGTCACTAGTTGAGGAATGCAGTGTGGTTGTTGGGGTTAACATGCCTCCTCATGCCCACCCTCTGCTCTTCACACCAAACACTCCTGATTACGACCGCTAGCCATCTCTCTCACACACACACACACACACACACACACACACACACACATATACACACACACATGTACACACACACACACACATACACACACACATACACATGTATACACACACATACACACACACACAATCACACACACACACACACACACACACACACACACATGCACACACAGACATACACACACATATATACACATGTATACACAATGTATGCACACAAATACACACACACACATACACACACAAATGTATATACACACACACACACACATTCACACACAAATACACACACATGTACACACACAGACATACACACACATATATACACATGTATACACAATGTATGCACACAAATACACACACACATACACACACACATATACACACACAAATGTATATACACACACACACACACACATTCACACACAAATACACACACATACACACACACACACACACGTATACACACACACAAACACACACATACACACACACACACATGTATATACACACACACACACAAACACACACACATTTACACACAAATACACACACACACACACACGTATACACACACAAACACACACATACACAGACATGTATATACACACACACACAAACACACACACATTTACACACAAATACACACACATATACACACACATTTCACAAATATTTTAAATTTTAAACACATTCAGAGTACAACAGGTTCCGCTGTCCTGCTCTCCGGTTACGGGCAAAAACATCCAAGTGCAGATTAGCTAATGTGTGTCTGTGTGTGTGTGTGTGTGTGTGTGTGTGTGCGTGTGTGTGTGTGTGTGTGTGTGTGTTACAGGAAATATGAAACATAATAAAACAGCATGTGTACATCAAACACTTAAACATACAGGAGCTCATAAATCTGTGTGTGTGTGTGTGTGTGTGTGTGTGTGTGTGTGTGTGTGTGTGTGTGTGTGTTGTGGAGTGTATAGCATGTTGATTTGTGCAGAGTGAGAGCACAAGAACATCTGGACGGTTAATTGCAGGAGAGAGCAGCCGAGTTTTTTATAAAGCCGCACCACACTGAGATCAAACACACCATGCTGGGAACACACTCAGACCACAGGCCTTACATGCTCACGCGCACACACACACACACACACACACACACACACACACACACACACACACACGCAGTTTAGGGTGAACATCACATCCTTCACCACTAGTTCAATATAAATACTATTACTTGTAGTAATGATAAGAATAATAATTATAGAACAGGACATAAACTGGAAAAGTGCCCAGTTCCTAGAATCAAGTGTGTGTGTGTGTGTGTGTGTGTGTGTGTGTGTGTGTGTGTGTGTGTGTGTGTGTGTGTGTGTGTGTCTTTTTGTGTGTATGGGTGTGAGACTTGTGTGTCACTATCCTGTTCCTTTACCATTTTTTCAACTGGTGTTAAGTTGCTGCTTTGATGAGGCTTACGCACACACACACACACACACACACACACACACACACACACACACTCAAGAACAGTGAGCCTGTCCCAATCCACATGCTATATTCAAACACAATGATTGGACCACTGTGGGCATGTCCCAATCCATATTCACTATATAGTCCACTTAAACACCATAATCAGTCTAGTGTGGGCGTGTCCCAAACCACACCCCCTATTCACTGTATATTCAACATGAACACCATCATCAGCATACAGTGGGTGTGTCCCAAACCACACAATGTCCACATAATCACCATCATCATTCCACTCGGGGCGTGTCCCAGATCGCAATTATCTGCAACTCTCAAAGAGACTTCCTGTTTTAGACATGAGTTCCTGTTTGGGCTCCACCCCCAAGCCCCTGGAATCAGAGCAGTTGTGTATTTCCTCCACTCCACACTCCATTCTCCCCTTGCTCTACTAACAGGCTGTGTTCTAAATGCCCCTGATTTTCTAAACCCTCCCCTGAAAAAAAACAGTGTCCTTTGTAGTACCCTCAAAGAGTCACAAGATACCTGATCAACCACAAATTCATCTGAAGGTGTGTGTGTATGTACAGTATGTGTGTTTGTGTGCGTGTGTGTGCATGTGTGTGTTGTTCGTTGCTATGTGGATAATTATATTAATTGGATTGAAAGAAAGTGTTTAAGGTATGTATTGTTAGTTAAAACACTATGCAGTGTGTGTGTGTGTGTGTGTGTGTGTGTGTGTGTGTGTGTGTGTGTGTGTGTGTGTGTCAGTATGAGGGTGGCCCCGGCTTCCTTTCAGTAATTGGATCTGATAGTTGTTAAGTAAAGATGACAGATAAAGGAAGAAAGGACTAAGCACACACACACACACACACACACACACACACACACACACATACACACACACAATACACACAACATAGGTTATCAGGGGTGGACATATTTAGTTTTCATTAGGGCAAGTAGACACACACACACACACACACACACTCACACACACACACACACATATACACACTCTGGTCGGTGTGTATACTTTATAAGTGCAATATTGTGGAGCAGTGATGTGTGTGTGTGTGTGTGTGTGTGTGTGTGTGTGTGTGTGTGTGTGTGTGTGTGTGTGTGTGCGTGTGTGTGTGTGTGTGTGTGTGTGTGCGTGCGTGTGTGTGAAGCTATCGTCTTCATAAGAACTATTATAATTATGTAATAATATTAATTAACTGAGATTAAATGCATAATTAAAAAGGAATTAGCATAATAACAAATCTAGAGAATCAGGAAAATTACGCTATTCGAGTCTGAGAATGCCCCACTCTACACGCTAGCTCCTCCCTTTCACGTGTTAATGCAATCAAGATGCATCTTCTGTTTTCCACATTGAAGTAGCGGCTGATAAGTGAACGAGTGTTAATAGCTGCTATAGTGTAAGTAAAAACAGATCAGACCTTAAGACCTCAGAGGGTACAGTTTAGAACCCCACCAGTGCAGGTAATTGATCCTGAGCACATTCTTCTCAGCGGTTGATTGTGGTTTCCTGTCTTCCAGGTGGTGTTGGATCACATGCGGAGGAAGTGTAAATGCCACGGCACATCAGGAAGCTGCCAACTTAAGACGTGTTGGCAGGTGACCCCTGATTTCCGGTTAGTGGGCTCATTGCTGAAGGAGCGCTTCAACCAAGCGGCACTTATCAAAACACACAACCGAAACACGGGCCAAGTGGAGCATGTACCTCAGAACCAGCACCACCATCATCATCACCATAATCATCATCATCATCACCATAATCACCAGAACCACCATCACCACCATCCCCCACAGCACCAACGGCGACGCAACAACGTGAACGAGCTGGTTTACTTCGAGAAGTCTCCGGATTTCTGTGAGAGGGACGTCCAGTCGGACTCGGCGGGGACGCAGGGACGCATCTGCAATAAGACAAGCCAAGGCATGGACAACTGCGAGAGCTTGTGCTGCGGGCGAGGACACAACATCCTGCAGCAGACACGCCATGAACGCTGCAACTGCAAGTTCCACTGGTGCTGCTACGTGGTGTGTGAGGAGTGCAGGGTGAACGAGTGGGTCAGTGTCTGCAAGTGACAAATACATAAATAAATAAACGTCCAATGACGGGAAGAGGCAAAAAAGGGCAGGACAATGATGATTAAAATAGACATCGGACACTTTCCCCAGCCGTCTGTTGGTGTTCTGTCCTCTGTAGCGGACCAGAAATTAAAGACCCACTTGTTGGAGGGTAAAATCTGGTGTACACTTTGTGTAACTCGGCCCCTTCTTGCCCACCCTTGCCCACCCTTGCCCACATGTTCACTCACAGTAGTCCTGCACTGTGTCATTTCAAAGTATTTTAATAAAAATAAGTTAAGGATATTAACGGAAATCGTGTGGAACATCACTGCTCAGTGTCGGAGGGGCGTGGCTCTACGTGACCAAGAACATAAAAATCCACTATAATCATCCACAGACTCTGGTTTCCTCCGACATGTTCAGATGTTTTACACGTTTTAGATCGTGTCCCACAAACTTGGTTCTGGATTTTCTGGACTGTACACCACACCCACGTCAATTTTAATTTATTTGATTTGTTTGTACCACCCACTAATTGGTGTTGCCATGGTGACTAAGAATGATTTCCACATACATTTTAATGTTTCGTTTTCAAGTAACATCTCGACAAAGCTAACCCTGCTGTAGTAACATCAATGGAGTAGCATGCCTGCTTGGAACACTCGTCCAAAGTTCCTCAAGGGTTCTTCAGCAACTGAAGTTGTCCCAGTGACGTCATTATTTTACTAGCTAACAGTCAAAATGACCCATTGTTTGGAACCTGATTGTAAATATTTGGAAGCAGCGTTCCATCATCCAGGGCACAAATGCTGTAGGTTATTATTGCGTCTTTGCTATAAGCAATATTATCATACACCTGTCCGAATTGCATCATCCATTACTTAGCTCTTAGCCATCAGGTTAGCCTACAGATATCAGGTTTCATGGTTGGAAACATGAGACCTGAAAATGCCAGGAACACTT
>JBCEWE010000258.1:537951-542951 GCA_039877035.1 Silurus lanzhouensis
CAGAGTTGAATCCTGATTTAAATCTGATATCTTATTCTATGCACTGGGACATGTACACATTGTACCGACTCTCTGTTAGTTTACTACATTGTACAGTCCACATTTATGACACAATACATTTTGGAGAAAGATGATCCTCTGTGGCGACTTCTAACAGGAGAAGATATTGACTTGTTGTATACTTAAAATATTTGACTCTTTGTACAAGCTAGATAATAGCTAGCTTTAGCCTGAACATTTGTTGATTCCAGCTAGTTTAGTCATTTAGGCTACACATTAGATCACTGATCTATGATGGTTTTTATTTTAAAGACTTCATCTTCATGCTACTTTCAGAACTTTCAGGTTCTAATTAATTATTTACTTTGTAGATGTTGGATCTATGCTAGTTTTAAGTCTTGTAGATTTCATCCATATGTGAGTTTTATACTTTGTTGATTGCACCTTTATCTGTGTTTTATTTAAACAATCATCTACAAACAAGTCCTACAAACATGGCTGCCATGGACTATAATTCCCAGATCACACACTCATTCACAGGTTTACAATTACAAAGCATCTAATGGAGAACACCTGTTATTAATCTCAAACAGGTGCACGAAAGAGAGAGAGAGAGAGAGAGAGAGAGAGAGACTTTATTTAAAGAGACTCTAATTTAATTTATTCAAATCTTTCACATCAGTTTCATTATTATTTGTAGTTTGTGGATTTGGGTGCTAGTTATAGGCTTTGCATGTTGCAGATTCATGCTAATTTTATTACATATAGATTTTTTTTGCTGTTGTAGATTACAAATTTATGTTAGATTGCAGCTCTTCTGTACATTTTAAATTTGTTAGTTTTTATATTAGATCTAGATATTACCTTCTGGATTGATGCTAGAATGTAGGTATGATTTGAAATGTATGTACTATACCTATCTTGGTCCTTTTCAGGAAAAATGTTCGGATTTTATTGTTTTTTCTGCTATCAAAGGAAAATTTGAGGTTTGTTAAGCCAAAGCTATGGAGATCTGAGCTAAGCCAGAGTCAGGAACGATAGATCCTTCCGGGCCTGATCAGAAGAACTCTACCACACGCAGAAAGCTTTAATCACTCTAATCTCCAACTTATAGCTCCAGATTACACTCTTACACATCACTCTAATGCTGTGTGTTGACTTGATTTGTACTTTGTTCCAAGTGTCCTGCGCTGTACAATTATCCTCTCTGGCTAAACGTCTACATAATCCGCGGCTCTGCTCCTGTTCTAAGGTATCGCATCATTCCCGTCTGAAGTGTGCCTCAGAGAATCAGTGTTTGTTTTCTTCTGACCTACAAAAGAAGTTGTTTGAGGCCTTCGCTCTCTCGGCTTCCTTTCACAAACATTTGATCCATGTTAACATCCCAGTTTGATCCTTGTGATTATTTCATAGCCTTAGCATTAGCGTGAGCTCACAGAGAACTGGAGGGTAAATTTTTTTTTCTTGTGGCCCTCATTAAATATTCAGTGCAGGCTTTTAACACCATGCTCAGATCTTCCATTTTCACTCTGGGAGAGTAGAAATGAGCTAAAAACGCTGAAATATTGATTAGCGGGGTTAAATATTTCCTCACCGTGTGCCGTAAATGGCGCCGAGTCCCAAGTGGAAAGACGCTAGTTCCTTATGGTGGATTTGGCCTGAGGCTAAGTACATTCCACTTCTTGAATACTGCATGAGACATGTTTCAGACAGCACCTGTGGCATCTTCACAAGAACATGGTGTCCTTAAACTCATGTCACAGGACAGCTATGAGGTAAAAGGGCACACAAACTTTTTCACTTCTCTGTGGGAAGTTTAAACGCATTAATTATTTAATCTAAAGTATGCAGGAAGTCAGTGCAGAAATCTGCCCGGACATTTACAGACGAAAAACTTTGTAAAAACTCTGTAATACTGAAGATGTTTCATCAGTAATATCTGGTTAGAGGATCTAAATCTGGAACATTGTGAGAGAGCTCTTCAGTTTACTCATCAACTGTACAGAAATTCATAAATTACAGATATAACTTTCAAATGTATAAATCAGTCCCTAATCCCTAATGAGAGAGTCAGGGGTGAAGGTGGTGAGGAAAAACTCCCACAGTGCAACATCACACAACACAAAGCTACACACAGAAAACAGTGTTAATTACTAAAGTAAGTGTCCTCACCACATAAAGTGCATCGTGTGACAACACAAGACAGTGTGGGACAAATACACAAAACCTTTTGTATATTCTGTTATACAGTAATGTGCAAAAGAGGAACTATAAACAAGAGTGGATTTGTAAATAAACACAATGTAGTGCAGAAACAGCAGCAGCAGCAGTCAGGAGGCACAGAACAGCATGAAACAGTGTAATATGATTAAATATAAATATAAACGGTGGTGGAATTGATTGAGATGAGTAATGAGTGTGTGTTAAAATCAGACTGAACAGTTCAGTAACACACAGCTATGTGTGTGTGTGTGTGTGTGTGTGTGTGTGGTGTGTGTGTGTGTGTGTGTGTTTTGTACAGTACAGTTGATGGCTTGAGGCAAAAAATGTTGTACAGTCGGGTTGGGGGGTGACGGCTGTGTGTGGTCGTCCACAATGCTGTTTGGTTTGTGAATGCAGCGTGTGGTGTAAATGTCCATGATAGAGGGGAGAGAGACTCCGATTATCTTCTCAGCTGTCCTCACTATCCTCTGTAAGGTCTTGCTATCCGGGACGGTGCAGTTCCCAAACCAGGCGGTGATGCAACTGCTCAAGATGCTCTCAATGGTCCCTCTGTAGAACATGGTCAGGATGAGAAGAGGGAGATGAGCTTTCCTCAGCCTTCTGAGGAATTAGTGAGCTCTTGCTGATGGAGCTGGATGACCAGGTAAAGTTCTCTGCAAGATGAGTGTGGAGTATGAGTGTGTGTGTGCGTGCACAGTCAAGAAGGAGTGATGAAATCTTTCACCTGTCCTTCTGGATTCAGACAAATTCACATCAGTTGCACACTTTTACAGACAAGAGACTGTTCCTCGATGAGAACAGCTGAGATGAAGAGCTGAGTCAGAATAATGAGGTGCCACTCGTCATATCAGATCACACACTTATGAGCTCCAAGAACATTCTAATCAAATCCAGAACACGGACCACACCGAGCAGGCAGATTTCCCTCCCTAAGAAGAATGAAACTAAAATAGAGACATTAGGGGGAGTGGGAGCACAGTGGAAGGAAGCGGGAGCCCAGTGGAGGAAAGTGGGAGCCTATTGGAGGCAGGTGGGAGCTCAGTGGTTAGGGCTATGCGTTACTGTTCAGAAGGTAGGGGGGTTCAAGCCCCGGTTGCGACTCTTGGGCCCCTGAGCAAGGCCCTTAATGCTCTGCGTATCATGGCTGACCCTGCGCTCTGACACAAGCTTCTGAGTAAGCTGGGATATGCGAAGAATGGTAAACATGCTCCTGAGGTTCCAGTGACCACTGTTCCTGCCCCTCTTCCCTCTGTGGATCTTCCCACTTTGTCCAGGCCTGCCTCTGGATAGTGTTCTCTTCGACTGGAGGCCACTCTGTGCAGCTGGTGATGGTTTCTCTTTAACGCCTTGGGTGGTTCTATGAAATTTAGGAGTAAGAACGGGAGCTTTGAGGATGGACTGTAGTTAATGTCAACAGTCTGCAGTTTGCTTCTGATCACCATCACTGCACCTCACAACATTGTAAATCTGCAATAAATGGACATTCTTTTCTTTCCCTCCATCAGATACCACAGCTTCCGCTCGGATCTAAGCATGCTTGTCAGACATATCTTTATGGATGAGTGCTCATCAACTAAAACTCAACCCCAGCAAAACAGAACTGCTGGTCATCCCAGGTGATTCATCTCCAGGTCAAGATCTCCAAATAACACTCCATGACTCTCTGCTCTCCCCTTCAGCCACTGCTCATAATCTTGGGGTATTATATGAACAATGAACTGTCCTTCTTCCCACATGTTGCTAATGTTGCTCGTTCCTTTCGATTTCTTCTATACAACATCCAAAGGATTTGACCATTCATGTCCACACAGGCTGCCCAGGTGCTTGTTCAGTCTCTTGTCATTTCAAGACTCGACTACTGCAGCTCTCTGCTGGCAGGTCTTCCCCTGAACGCTATTCGTCCACTGCAAATGATCCAAAATGCAGCTGCACAGCTTGTGTTCCATCTGCCCAAGTTTTTCCACACCACCCCACTGCTGCGCTTCCTTCACTGGCTTCCAGTAGCTGCACGTATCAGATTCAAAACACTGATGTTTGCCACAAGGCCAAAAATGGACCAGCACCATCTTACCTCAGAGACCTCATCACATCTCACACTGCACGACGCTGTCTGAGATCCTCCAGCACTGCTCCACTGGTACCACCTTCTCTCAGAATGAGAGGTAAGTACACTTCAAGGCTCTTCTCTGTTCTGGCACCGAGGTGGTGGAATGAACTTCCCCTAGATGTCTGTACAGCGGATTCCCTGGGTATCTTCATGCGACGGTTGAAGACCTACCTCTTCCTGAAACACTTAAATTAGCACTTTCCAAGTTTGTAGAATTCAAGAGTTATATTTATATTAAGTGTGTAATCTTGTGTACCAGTGTAGATTTATTCATTACTAGAAACTCAAAGCACTTTTGTACGTCGCTCTGGATAAGGGCGTCTGCTAAATGCTGTAAATGTAAGTGTAAATCTATACAAACATGAATCGAATTGAAGAAAGAATTTCACTGTGTTTTGATGAATATGTGACAAATAAAAGCTATTAGATTCTTTTACTGATTAAACTGAAGGTCATCTGACAGGAGTTAAGATTTTATTTTCTCCAAACCTACAACCATTTATTCTGTTAAAGGTCAAATCATCTCTAATTAAAAACATCAGGTTCTACCAGTCCCCATTCAGTCCCTGAATATAATTCATAATAATCCCTGTCATTTATGGATAATGCAAAGGTGTTGATTATATTATTAAATGTTCGCTCTTTTTACCAGCAGCCAGAGAGAGAGAAT
>JBCEWE010000258.1:547951-562951 GCA_039877035.1 Silurus lanzhouensis
CACACACACACACACACACACACACCTCAGTGAAAAAGTGAAATGTAAGTAGATTGTTTGTTCTGGAACTGTAATGAATGGAAATTCGGTGATGAGGATGGGTTCTCTTAAGTCTGGTTCTTCTTAACTTATAAAGATCAAACTTATTTGCATATACATTCCAACTTTTCCTCTTAATTGCTGTAAAGCTGCTTTAAATTGAATTAATGATATGTTCTGTATTTCTGAAACTTTATTGTAATAAGAAGATTCTGTTTAAGAAAATGCTAAAAGCTGAGTGGTAATTAAGTTGAAGGTGAGGCAACCGTAATCTCTTGGTATTATTGGTAACAAAGAAAAACTGGAGAGCTCGTCAACCATGTGAATGTTTATTATAATTAAGATCAGAAACACCCACACTGCCAAGATTACACAAGAATTCCGATGTGATGATTTCAAACAACCCCGAGTTCAAAAAAGTTGGGACACTGTGTAAAATGTAATTAAACACAGAATGCAATAATTTAAACAAAACTTATATTCCCATATATATTATTCACAATAAAAAAACATATGTTGAAACTGAGGAAATGAAAAATTTTAAGAAAAATATTTTATTTGATGCTGCAACATGTTTTAATGTTGTGATGGGGCAACAATAGAGTGTCTACAAACTGTGGAACGATTTCAGAATCATGTTAATCATATTGCAAAACAGTTAAATATCTCATCATTTACAGAACATATCATCAAATGTTTCAAAGAATCTTTAGAAATCTGTGTTCAAGGGGCAAGGGTGAAAATCAATATTGATGGTCTTGATCTTTGGGCCCTCAGGGGCCACTGCATTTAAAACGGTCATGATTTTGTAATGGAAATTACTGCATGGCCTCATTAACACCACCAGAAGTCATTGTCTGAGTGAACACAGTTTGCATGTCATTTACAAATTCAGGTAAAACATTTTCGGGCCAAAGATCATTTAAATCGTATTGAGGCGAAGTGGAAAACTGTTCTGTGGTCAGACGAATCCAAATTTTATCTTCTTTTTGGAAACCATAAATGCTATGTCCTCTAAAGAGGAGAGGGACCATCTGGGCTTGTTATCTGCACTTAGTTCAAAAGCTGCATCTCTGATGGTATGGTGGTGCATTAATACCTGTGGAATGGGCAGCTTGTACATTTTGAAAGGCTCCATCAATGCTGAACACCATATACAGGTTTTAAAGCAACAAATGCTTCCATTCAGAAAGCGTCTTTTTCCAGAGAAGATCTTGTGTATTTGAGCAACACACTGCTAACTGCATACTGCATCTACTACAATAACATGACTTCCTAGTAGAAGAGTCTGGGTGCTGAACTGGTCTGTCTGCATTCTAGACCTTTACCATCTGAAAACCTTTGATGCATCATCAAACAAAAAACTCAACAAAGGAAACCCAGAACTGTAGAACAGCTTGAATCCTGTATCAGACACATATGGGACAACATTCCTCTCCCAAAACTTCAGCAACTGCTCTCCTCAGTTCCCAGATGTATACAGACAGAAGATGTGATGGAACACATGGGAAACATAAACCTTTAACAACCTTTTATAGACGTGTTGCAGCCATCAATTCAAAATGACTTTATTTTTTCCTTAAAATTGTATAAACTCTCAGGTTTTGTTTGTTTTATTGTGAATAAAAGATGGATTCATGAGATTTCAAATCATTGCATTCTGTTTTTATTAACATTTTGCACAACATCACAACCTTTTTGGATTTGGGGTAGCATTTTGATTGTGCAAGAAAATAGGATGTGCTGAATCAAGTGCCATTTTATAGCTTGTGAAATTTATGTTGTTCAAATTAACCACATTTGGAGTGATAGTTACAGGGCAAGCTGTTTTCCTGAGAAACCCCACCCTGTCACTTACATACATGTGATTTTAAACCACTCTGGACATGAGAAAATTCCTTGTAAATATTGGCATAATGTTTTGGGCTCAAGACCCAGTCATATATGGCGATTCTTATTCCAATGCGTCAGAATAACTTATTTAACTATGCCTTTTGTGGTTGTATAAAAAAAAAAAACGTACTTCCTGCTGATAAGACTGTTGATGGTGTCCCAGCCATTATCATGCTATTTAAAGCATGTGCAGAAAAATTCATTATGTAGTTAGGTCACTTATTATCCACTGTCACTTAACACTACTCAATTTCTCATAATTCTCATTACCATATCATGTGTCACAAACGAGAACATATGAAAGGAAATTCGTTTTCGATAAATTAAACCACCTGAAGTCTCATGTAGCAAAGCAGAAAGACTCGTTATGACTGAATTTAAGGAATTTCTAGTGAACTGGTTATGTTTCCAGTGTATGTCTTGGGTGGTTATAGGTATAACCATGAAAAAAATAGTAGTTAAGTGGCTCAAACATTGGACTTCAGTTCAAAATGTTCTAAGTTCAACCTTCTGCCGGTTCTGAGCACTCGATTAAGACATTTGACACTTAACCTTTTGCCACTATTGAACATTTAAGTAAAAGCTTTAGACCCTCAACCTTCTTCCACTACTGGGCCCTTAAAAAAGCCTCTGACCTTCAACATTCTGGCACTACTGTGCCCTTGGGTAAGGCCTTTGACCCTCAACAGTCTACTTCTACTGTGACCTTGAGAAGATCTTTGACTCTCAACCTTCTGCCACTACTGGACCCTTAGGTAAGGCCCTTAACCCCTTAATTACTACTTAATTAGTTGTATAAATGAAATACTCTGGTTATTCTTAATAAGTGCGTCTACCAAAATCTAAATTAATTCTGTAGCTGTAAAATGAACATGTGAAGAATAACTGTAAATGTGGAACCATAAATATCTAAACAGGTTACTCAGCTGATGCAGCAGTTTACACGAAGGGGTAACCTCTAGGGTGCTAGAACTCAATCAGGTAAGTGTGTGTGTGTGTGTGTGTGTGTGTGTGTGTGTGTGTGTGTGTGTGTGTGTGTGTGTGTGTGTGTGGACAAACAGGTTTCTCAATCATTATTTGATATTTAATTGTGTTTCCTGCTCTAACACAAGCTGATGAATCATGGCTTTGTAAGTGAGTAAGTGTGCACATACAGGTTTCTCAGTCACTAGTGAGATATTGTTAGTACGTGCATCATGTACAAACACACCCTAATCACTCATCACTTTATTCAAGATCTAATAGCACCATCCAGATAACAGCGGTGCCACTTTCAAATCCCAGCACACACTCACAAATACACACAATAACCCGTGCTGTATGAGCACCCAACAGGGAGATGTGCAGAACTTATGAGAAGAAAAAAAACCTGGTTTGCTCTTTTTTTCTGTGCGATGGTGTTAGCACATGCAAGTTTGTGGTTTTTCTGTGGAAATGGTCTGTGTTTGAAGTTTTGAAGTGGTGTAAGTGTATACATAAGTGAGAGTTTCCCCACATTCCCCACTCTGTGATCTCCACTCCCGAACGGAGAGCTAGCCACTATGAGTCAAATATTAATAATAGCTAGCATAAAGGTTAGCAAGTAGAAGAGCCTCGGGCCGTTTCTCTGCACAGACCTGCAATTCAGAGCTCCACAATCATTCCTCTCATTCCTCCCCTCGTTCCTCTTCAGCCTCTCACACCATGGCAGGTCTGTTGAGGACAAGCTCCATCAACACAGCCCCATCACTCAACCCATCTGCACCCATTCATGAGCTTCACAGATCAATGTTAATCTAAATTTCCTTATTTTATAGAGAGACTTCCGCATACTCAGGAGCATGTCCTTATCTTAACCCTTCACCTAAACACAACAAACTGTTTTAGATGCAAAACCTTCAAACAACAAACATATTTGCTGCATTCACTTTCAGCAACTATGGATGGGTTTCATCTTCATTACTTCTTACCACAGTGCATCAGGGGTCAGTTCTCTGTCCTCTCTAACATCTCTGCATTACGGAAGACCCATCACCAGCTCAGAACTTCGCTGCTATCAGATCAGCCTTTATATTAAAGCTCAGGGTTCAGAGCTCGGGTCTCATGACTTTGCTGTTTAGTTCAATCAGCTCTCGTAACTTTTCTTCTCAATATTTTGTGAATGTGGCTGTTCCTCTCTTTTTTTTTTCACCCACCTCACAAACTGTACCAGGATTCCTTTCAGACGTCTTTTCCTGACCACTAGAAATCATTTAAGATGACAGATCCTATCTGGATGATGGATTATATCTTTGATCATAGACAAACAGAGATTTTCAGATGTGGTTCTTCTCCAAAATGTTCTCACAAATTTGGAGGCACACAATTGTGTGGGACGTCTTTGAGTGCAGGAGCTTGAAATTCTCCCTTCACTTGAACTAGGAGACCCAAACCCGTAAAGCAAAGTCTGCTTCAACAAACCACAACTTTTTGACCTCAGTAAATTTCTTCATCTCACAGCACAAGATCTTGCAGCGTTAGAATTCTGGTTTCTCAGTAGTAGCAATTGATGGTTAAGGGCCTTGCTCAAGGGCCTAGCAGTGGCAGATTGAAGGTGCTGGGATTTAAACCCACAAGCTTTTGATCTCGCATCTTATTCTATACTTTCTAGTACTAGTATTTTTTATTTAAATTATTTTACATTTTAGGAACTCCTGCATAATTTCTTAGGTCCAATAACATCACAACGATAGGTTAAAGTTTGGTTTATTAGCATCATACACACAGTAAAACAATATAATGTTAGCTTGTTAGCGTACAGTAGCAGAGTCAGGTGGTGTTAATGCCGATGCTTTGAACTCTTCTCAGATGTGCTCCATGTGTAATGCTTTAATGGCTGCCAGTGGGATGAGACAATGCCATGAGGACATCTGGAGCACATGGTGCTTTATTGTGGGCTGGTTATGACATCACTGTGTTGTCTCATACACACACACACACACACACACACACACACACACACACACACACACACAGTTGAAGGTATGTTCTTACACAGGTGTTAACCACAACAGAGGGTGTTTAAATATTGTGTATCCTTTGACTGATGGAGAAATTGCTCTGATGTGTTGGACAATGAAGATAAGAAGATATGCTTCATCTGGTGTTAGCAGTAAAACATGGAAACTTTTTAGATTTAAAAGAAATCACAGGTAAGTGATTATTCGTTGTGGTACAGGTAAAGGTCACTGTCTGGGCTTCAGTTTACGCAAACGTAACCACAGTCTCGATCAACAGGATGTAAAGAAATTAATGAATAAGTGTGTATAAATGATTATGAGCACATGCTAGTGTGCGTGTGTGTGTGTGTGTGTGTGTGTGTGTGTGTGTGTGTGTGCTGAATATGGGGAGTAAATGCAGTGAAGGTCTGTAATTGGACGCCAGCGAGGCTTTCATTATCTGCACACACTCCTCTCTCATGTGGGCACACAGCTGCTTGTGGCATGTCTCGACCCCTACAGCACAGGGGACTTTCCATGCATGCGAGATATACACCAATCCTCACCTTTATTCATCCTCCATCACTATCCATCACCATCCATCATGCTTCATCACCTTCTATCATCCTTCATCACCCTCCATTAGCCTTCATCAACCTCCATTAGCCTTCATTCACCCTCCATCACCCTCAATTACCCTCCATCACCCTCAATTACCCTCCATCACCCTCAATTACCCTCCACCACCCTCAATTACCTTCAATTACCCTCAATTACCTTCAATTACCCTCTATCACCCTCAATTGCCCTCAATTACCTTCAATTACCCTCCATCATCCTCTATCACCCTCAATTACCCTCCATCACCCGCTATCACCCCCTATCACCCTCAATTACCCTCCATCACCCTCTATCACCCTCAATTACCCTCCATCACCCTTTATCACCCTCTATCACCCTCAATTACCTTCAATTACCCTCCATCACCCTCTATCACCCTCAATTACCCTCCATCACCCTCAATTGCCTTCAGTTACCCTCCATCACCCATAATTACCCTCCATCACCCTCTAATTGCCCTCCATCACCCTCTATCACCCTCTATCACCCTCAATTACTCTCCATCACCATCCTTCCTCTCCTTCTTCCTTTTACCATCACTCTCCATCACCCTTATCTCTGACCGTTCGGCTCTCCGGTACTGTATTATATTATTTACGCAGACCCTCCACAGTTACAGAAGCAGCACAGCAGCCATCATCACTCTGCGTGTGTGTGTGTGTGTGTGTGTGTGTGTGTGTGTGTGTGTGTGTGTGTGTGTGTGTGTGAGTGTGTGTGTTTAGTGTTTTTTAATTGCTCAATGGAGTGTATCATGTAACAGTTTGAGCAATGGAGCATGCCCAAGCTTCTCACCCGAGGCCAAGATCTTCCACCTTCTTCAGGAATGCAGGCCTCTGACTGTGGTGTTTTCTTAAATTGACACTTTACTTCACTTTTACCTCTTGTAGTAGGACTGCTCTGGCCTTGCTGAAACCTGATGTGGTCTTCTGCTGCTGTAGCTCATCCACCAAAGTTTGCACTCTGAGATGCTTTTCTGCTCAGCATGGTTGGTAATAAGTGATTACAGAGTTGTTGGCAGTTCAGACTGGCTCAGTCTGGGAATTCTTTTTCATCTCAAAGTGTTCCAGCCTGCAGACCCTCCGCTCACATGATGGTTTTTACACCAATCTGTGAATCCTCCGAAGTATGTTCAGCCACAATTAAAGTAATAAAGATCACACCCCAATTTTCCAATTCTGATGTTCTGATATGAATCGTTCCTAGAGCTCTTTACCTGTATCTACATGAGTTTATGCAACATGTCCCTGTTACGTGATTGGCTGCTTAGATAACAGCATGAACGTGCAGGTTTACAGGTGTTCCTTTAAAAGTGCATAAACAAAAGCAAACCTGCTGAACCGTTCCTAGAGTTCCTCGTACACACAGGCCTAGAACGGAGCAGAGTGTTAACCAAGCATTGAAATATCACGAGATACCTGTGAGACTGTCTGCTACTTGTCCTCCTCTCTTCTACTTATCCCTGATTTTTGTTATAAAGAGTGGGTGGCTTTACTTCGAGATTCAGTTTTCTGAGGAAAGAATTCAGATTCCAAGATTTTCTCAGTTCTCATGTAAGTTGTTCCATGAAACAGAAATTCTTGACTAACCGAGGAAGACCAATCGCACTGGGGTTCTGAGGTGAAGAGGGATGTGATGAATCCAGTATAGAGAAGCTCAGAGTGTACAGGAGAACATTATCCAGTGCATTTACATGTAAGGCATTTGACAGATGCCCATATCCAGAAGCACTTATAGTTATCTCAGCTATGCAGCTGAGCAATTAAGGGTCAAGGGCCTTGCTTATTGACCCAGCAGAGGGCAGCTTGGTGGCATTGGGATTTGAACCCATGACCTTCTAAACTGAAGGGTTAGTGTTAGATTTATGGTTATCCACTGAGCCACCATTCTTTTTAGAAGTCCAAAGTCCATAGATGCTAAGAAGGCTCTTGATAAAACTAAGGAAATTTCCACTTTTCACGCTATTTTGTCATACAGAAAGTTTCCTATCGTGCATTTAGAAGGTGGTAAAGTGGATGTGATCCGCATGTTCACCTGGGCTTCATCTTAAAAACATCTCCCCTTTTTCTTCAGTATTGACATCTCTCATATCTGATTGACCCAAAAAGAGAATTCTTGTTACCCACATGATATATCAAATCTGAAGGTTTTACTGCACCACCCTGTTGTTCATTATTTTAATGGTTCTTATAGTGCTGCTCAGGACAGAAGCAGTTAAAAGCGCTGGCATTTCTGATCAGGTTTATCAGGTTAATATTTTGGCGGTGTTTGGAGAATGCTGTACTGGGTGGTTTGTGTAATTGTTATCAGTTGAAAGATTTATCTGAACACACTGAAATGCTCTTGGCAATCTGGCAAGTGTTCCTTAATCTCTTGGCACCAAGGCCAGAACTCCAACCCCAAACTTCCATCATCACCATCAGCAGCAGAACATCTCACTCAGCTCCACATGTTCACCTGTTCATCAGCAACTACCAGCTCAATATTACAGAATATTACATAGTGCCTTTATCTAATGTTTGCTGAAATTGAACACTGTTCTACAAACTGGGACTGAAAGAGAGGAATGAGAGACACATGACTCATGCTGAAAGCCTCCTCCATCAAGAGCCAGCCTTTATTACACTGACTAGAGCAGGGTCTAGAGCAGGGTTTACCCAAATGACCATGTGTTCTTAACCACATCACAGTATTATACCACATAATTCTGCATTCTGATTGGTCAGAATAAATTGATTATTGATTTTAAATGTACAAACCTGTTTCCAAAAAAGTTGGAACACTGTACAAAGTGTAAATAAAAACAGAATGTAATGATGTGGAATTTCAATATTTTATTCAGAATTCAACATAGACGACATATCAAATGTTTGAACTGGAAAAAATGTCTCATATTAAGGGGAAAATAAGTTGATTTTCAATTTAATGGCATCAACACATCTCAAAAAAGTTGGGACAAGGCCATGTCTCCACTGTGTGGCGTCCTCTCTTCTTTTTATAACAGTCTGCAAACGTCTGGGGACTGAGGAGACAAGCTGCTCAAGTTTAGGAATAGGAATGTTGTCCCATTCTTGTCTAATACAGGCTTCTAGTTGCTCAACTGTCTCAGGTCTTCTTTGTAGCATCTTCCTCTTTATGATGCGCCAAATGTTTTCTCTGGGTGAAAGATCTGGACTGCAGGCTGGCCATTTCAGTACCCGGATCCTTCTTCTACACAGCATGATGTTGTAATTGATGCAGTATGTGGTCTGGCATTGTCATGTTGGAAAATACAAGATCTTCCCTGAAAGAGACGACGTCTGGATGGGAGCAGATGTTGTTCTAGAACTTGGATACACCTTTCAGCATTGATGATGCCTTTCCAGATGTGTAAGCTGCCCATGCCACATGCACTCATGCAACCCCATACCATCAGAGATGCAGGTTTCTGAACTGAGCGCTGAGAACAGCTTGGGTTGTCCTGATCCTCTTTAGTCCGGATGACATGGCGTCCCAGTTTTCCAAAAAGAACTTCAGATTTTGATTCGTCTGACCACAGAACAGTTTTCCACTTTGCCACAGTCCATTTTAAATGAGCCTTGGCCCGGAGAAAACGCCTGAGCTTCTGGATCATGTTTAGATACGGCTTCTTTTTTGACCTAAAGAGTTTTAGCCGGCGACGGCGAATGACACGGTGGATTGTGTTTACCGATAATGTTTTCTGGGAGTGTTCCTGAGCCCATGTTGTGATTTCCATTACAGCAGCATTCCTGTATGTGATGCAGTGGCGTCTAAGGGCCCGAAGATCACAGGGTTCCAGATTCTCTGAATCTTTGGATGATATGATGCACTGTAGATGATGGTAACTTTATACTCTTTGCAATTTTTCTCTGAGAAACTCCTTTCTGATGTTGCTCCACTATTTCTCACCGCAGCATTGGGGGAACTGGTGATCCTCTGCCCATCTTGACTTCTGAGAGACACTGCCACTCTGAGAGACTCTTTTTATACCCAATCATGTTGCCAAGTTGATCTAAAAAGTTGCAAATTGGTCCTCCAGCTGTTCCTTATATGTACATTTCACTTTTCCGGCCTCTTATTGCTACCTGTCCCAACTTTTTTGGAATGTGTAGCTCTCATGAAATCCAAAATGAGACAATATTTGGTATGACATTTCAAAATGTCTCACTTTCAACATATGATATTTTATCTATATTCTTTTGTGAATAAAATATTAGTTTATGAGATTTGTAAATTATTGCATTCCTTTTTTATTTACAATTTGTACAGTGTCCCAACTTTTTTGGAATCGGGTTTGTAGTAAAGGTGTACTACGAATCACAGGTTTATATGAATTAATGTTATGCATATTTATCTAATATTTTAATTCATTATATTTTATATGAATGAATTGCTCTTCAAGGTTTCTGTAATAATGGATTATTCACAGGGGTGTGTACAGCAATAAACTGAAATCATTTACATACTCGTGAAAGATATGGTGGAGTTTCTGTTAGAAGATATTTATATTCTCTTTATGTATATGGAAGGAGTCTCCAGTGTCAGCATCTTTGTAACATTCAGAGGTAAAGCTGTTTTATCTTTAAGGTAAAGGTTTTTACACTCACTCTAATAAACTAGTTCCCATTTTCCCCTAGATTATGTACATTTAGAGTGTTTGGCAGGAGCGAGGGGGTGGCATGAGAATGATGAGGGGTGGCAACACTAAATCAAGCATCCTTGCATGGTTCTTGTGGATTTAAGAAATGATCTAATGGATTTTTACATTACTCTATATAAATTAAATAAAGACTGATTAACTTCACCTGAACCTGATGTCTGGATTGGAAAGACAAAAATGGTAAGGGATATTTCACTTCTGCTTCTTGAGTTCACACGAACCTGTAGGGAGTTTAATTTACTAATCATGACAAACTATACAGATTATATATATACACAAAGCCTCAATGTATCAAGAGCTGGTTTACTGCAAGTAAACAAAACAATACACAGAAACCTTAAACATTTAAATCAGCATATTGACAGACACTGTTAAATGCGGTGCTGCCATGTGATGTCACTTGTCAAATTTCATACATTGGGATAACAGTGCTGAGGTGGCAAATGGGGTGGCAATGCTTTTTCTTAGGGTGGCAGTTGCCACTCCAGTAGAGCCGCCCCTGCCTTATTCCGAGTGGCTTACACTGATGGATAAGGGCCTTGCTCAGGGGCCCAGCAGTGGTAGTTAAGATTTGAACACATGACCTTTGAATCAGAAGTCCAACGTTTTAACCACTGAGCTACAACTTTGGGTGATGTAAAGTAAATAAATGGACAGTATTAAAACAATTTAATTATCACTGAATATCAGAAGAACCTGGTTTAATCTTGACCACCTCACGTCTTCGGCGAACCGGAGCTCATGTGAGTGCATGCTGTTCAGTTTTATTCTGGAGCTTTAAAAATCTGTTTGATTTAATCATCTTTGCTGCAGATTAATTCATATGGAACTAATGTACACATCTGAATCAAATCAATCCAGTAAATCACAGATAAAACTGAAAATCTGCTCAAATATCAATCAGGAGTTAAACGCATGTATACTGTATATACACAACATACAAATCCATCCCATTACATCTGAATAGAGGCTTTTTATATTATTTATTTGTTTGTTTTAAATTTATTTTCTGATGGTTATTACCTGTGAATGAACCCCGTGGTTCATTCCTGAGCTTCTGCTTTTATTTGCAGGAATTGTTTTTATATTCAGCGTATAATCGTATATCACTATATCTTCACGTCTCCACTGAGCTTCAAGCATTCGATTCTGGTTCAAATTAGAGAAAGCAAAATTGCACCTGAACTACACTGCTGGAACTCATGGATCCTGGACTGACCTGTTCCACTAAATCTACTAAACCCTGCTTTTATAACCCCACATCATGAATCCCCCCCCTTGGAGCACATCCTCCACCAGCAGAACCCAAAAAACTCTCTCTTTCATCTGCTCTGATGTGATTCCAATAAAAAACACTACATTTTTTTCATCATTCATGGGAATATTTACATTGATGTAAAAACACGATCTTTCTTTATTAAATGTGGCCAAGACCCACTTATTTACAGAGAAAGAAGCCCTGACCTGAACCCAGAACCAAACCAGACCCCAAACAGACCTGAACTCGGGTTCCAAACCCAGACACAATCCCAGACCTGAACCTACACCTGAACCCTGACCCTAAACCAGACAAAAGCAGAAACCCAAAACTAGATCTAAACCCAGACCCTAACCCAGACCTGAACTGAACCCAGACCCCAAACAGACCTGAACTCAGACTGAGACCCAAACCCAGACCCTAACCTAAATTTTGCACCTGAAACATGTACATTTTGTCCTGCTCTCAAAAGCCTGCAGGTAAAATGTATAATTAGTTTTATTTTCAGTGCACCAACTGTGTTTGACTTCTGTGTAAATGATGAACATGGACATGAACAAGGAACTTTTCAAAACATTAACTGAAACAATTTCTTATAAAAACAGGTCAAAGTTTTTTGTTGTTCCTTTCTTTAATAATGAAGTGATATCTGTAGAACTCAGTGATTCTCCGCTTTTCCCAGAAAACAGACATAAACTCAGAGGCTTTCCCAAATCTAAATCTATACCAGAACACAAAACCAGATCCAAACCCAGACCAGAAACCAGACCAGAAACCAGAAAGACATAAAATCACACTCAGACCCAAACCCAGACCCCAAACAGACCTGAACTCATACCCAAACCTAAACCCAGAATAGAAGCCAAACTCAGACCTGAACCCTGACCCTTAACCAGACACAAACCTAAAACCTAAAAAGACCTAAAACCAGATCCAAACTCAGACCCTTACCCAACACAGATCCCAAAACCAAAGTTAAACAGAGACCAGAAACCAGACCCAAATCCTGACCCTAAACCAGACAAAAACACAGACCCAAAACCAACATTTGAACTTCAAAACCTAAAAAGAATTTTATTTAATCATGAAACTCACAAAAATTTCAAGATTTCTGTCAACATTTTGGTATGAAAAGTCACTGTGATTTCATTTTCCCTGTGTGTGTGTGTGTGTGTGTGTGTGTGTGTGTGTGTGTGTGTGTGTGTGTGTGTGTGTGTGTGTGTGTGTGAATAGCCAATTAAATCAGCAGCCCACTGCATCCTAAACCTTTTGGGCAGAAGAAAACATCTCTGTCACGTGTGACCTGTAGGCAGAGCCCAAGAGACAGAACTTCAAAAGAGATATTTATTTGGTGAATTTTTGTAGAATTGGAGTCTCTGAGATCTGTAGGGAGGAAACCCGCTTACTTTGAACTGTTATTGTTTTTAACCACTAACACCTGAGTGTGTTCACGTCCCCTGCCCTCCACCAGTCCTGCACTGTTCCTCGTTAACAATGATGAATTAGGACTCAGGGTTTGATAAGTGACGGAGGAAACCCGGTCACTGGACGGGACTTTAAGGGCTGCTGAGGTTTCCAGCTTCACTCAGGTCTAAATAAAGCCAACAGAGTCCAGATTTCCTCTGCAGTGTCTCCACCACAGGCACAGATGGCCCTGATCTCACCGAGTCCTCCAGCGGATCAGCGAGGGATCTGCGGTCTGGACCAGGCCTTTAGACCACGCTACAAACACGCTAATGTTTATCACATGTTGATTCGAAGCTTCATAGCAAATAAAACTTGTGCAGTACACGGTTTCTCTACTTCACTCTGCTGCACATCACCTTAACATCACTCCGGCATTATTCACTAATAACACACTTTTATTAACGAGGTGAAGGAGATTCTTTACTTTTTCTGCTCAAACATATCATTTGACCTCAGTTTCCCAGATCAAACCACTGGTCAGTCATGTTACATTTTTGTCCTGGATGCGAATTGTCTTCATAATCCTGGTTTTATCTGAGTTTGGAGGATTTTGCTTAATTTTATAATATAGATAAATAATTTATTTTTATACATATACACTTTTTTCTAGAATGAATGTAAATAAAATATTAGTGGATTTATTATTAATATGTTAGTAAACAAACGAAATAATCTAGAAAATGTAAATAATGTCCAAATGTGAAAAGAGTAACATGGAAATGAAGTTACAGAGAAGATCTTTAATAAATAAATAAAATAAGTAAATGAAACTAAAAGTGTCCTACACTAAAGCATCGAAAATATAAAAAGCTACATTTTTTTATCACATGATGGGAAATAAAAAAAGAATTATAATTAAACACAAACTGTACATGGGAAATACATCTACTTTTTCTCCCCAGAAATTATTTAGGGAAGAAAAAATCTAATAAAAATAATAACAATAATACAATGTGAAAATAGTTACATTTATTTAAATTATAATTATTCATGTGGAAAATGAGTTAAAATAAAAAATTAAATTATATTATTATTAATAAAAATTATAAAAAGTAATTAATTATTGAGAAAAAAAATTATAGTAATAATAAAATGAAAATCCATCATCACAAAACTCACTTCAGCACCATGTGATCACCGTGACCTGTGTGTGTGTGTGTGTGTGTGTGTGTGTGTGTGTGTGTGTGTGTGTGTGTGTGTGTGTGTGTGTGAGACCTGCAGATCGATCCCACTCCACATGACCCTGATGACACATTTGAACGTGATTTGAACGTTTTTCTCATTTCGTCTTAGATTTATGTAAAATGTCCGCTGGAGGTCATTCCTTTTATTCTCCCGTCATCCAAACGCTGAATGTTGAAGACGTTTTAGGAAAACAACCTCGCATCCTTTCATCTGCTGGTCAAAACCAATTTGGACTCTGCAGTGGGAAAGCGTTTCTGAAAAGCGACTCAGCCCTCGAAGCGAAGCGGAGAAAAAAAAAAGGGGGGAAAGAAACTGGGCCAAATGTTTGAAAGAAATCGGCGAAATGGTGGTTTGTAATTTTCTTTTAGTTAGGGGTTATTTTCTTAGTGAGATCACCCACATGTCCACACACACACACACACACACACACACACACACACACACACACACACAAGATTATAGGTACTCATTAACACTGGACGCATTTATAAACATCAGGAACATCAGTGAGTCTTTCCGACATTATTAACTTATTATTATTATTATTGTTGTTGTTGTTGTTATTATTTATTAATAGTTTCTGATTGGCTGGCGAGAGTGTGTTATTTTCTTACTTCACGATACACTGTAACCATGACAATGGGCATAAATATTAGTTTGGTCTGGTCCAGTTTT
Source organism: Silurus lanzhouensis (assembly GCA_039877035.1). Classification (NCBI taxonomy): domain Eukaryota; kingdom Metazoa; phylum Chordata; class Actinopteri; order Siluriformes; family Siluridae; genus Silurus; species Silurus lanzhouensis. Next base: position 562,704 of record JBCEWE010000258.1, read on the forward strand.
TTAACAAACGGATGATCTTTATTACTCCGAAAGGAATTGTTTGGTCTAAAAGATCACCATAGCAACCGTCAGATCAGCATCAGCGTGCCGATTTTGGTGTTTATCCTATAAAGGAACCGACTCGGATTGTTTTACATCATGGGACGTAAAGGAATTCTTGGAAAATTGCGTGTTTTGTCCTGCGTGGGCCAATCAGACGATCAGACCAAACAATTTGTCCGATCTCCGTCGGCCTGCAGTTTCATTTC
>JBCEWE010000258.1:565451-582951 GCA_039877035.1 Silurus lanzhouensis
CTGGATCAAACCAAGATCAGAGTTTCCCTCTGCTGGTCACTGCAGCACACTGCAGCTCACACTAAGTTTATTAAATTTTGCATAAATGATGCCTGACTTTAATAATACAATAAATGTTAAATGATTAAGATTAAAAAAGTAAAATGACTGATTCAGTTCTCACTCTGAACTTCAGTAGGGTTTACAGATTCAGTGTCAAACTGACTTTCAGCTCTGCTTCTTCTTCTTTAAATCAAACTTCACACAGAGCCCTTTTTTAACAATTGTTTACTTTTCAAGACACACCATTATATCTCATGTCGTTCTCATTCATCTTATAGCATCTTACACCATTCTCATTCGTCTCACAGAATCTCAAAATCGTATTAATCATCTCAAACCATTCCTCTCATCTCACAGCAACTCACACCATTTTCAATCGTCTCATGCATCCCTCATTATTCTCATTTAGTTCTCATTCTTATTTGTCTCACAGCATCTCACATTAATCTCATTTATCATCTCAAACCATTTTCATTCATCTCACAGCATCCCACATTATTATTATTTATTATCTTACACATTCTCATTAGTCTCACTGCATCTCACATTCTTCTTACTTGCCTCACAAGATCTCACATCATTCTCACAGTTTTTTTCAGCACCTTCCATTGTCACCTTCCTCAGTGTCTCTTAGCATCTCGCTCCTGCAATCCTGGCATTTCTCAGCATCTCACACAAGCTCAGGGAGTCTTTCAGAATCTCAAGACTTCTCAGAGTACCTCATGGTGTCTCACTGTAGGAGGAAAAGCTGTAAGAAAGATTCTTTCATATGTCACATACACATTAAAGCACAGTGAAATTCTTTCTTTGTATCTCAGCTTGTCTGAGCTCAGAGTGAGCTGTGGCACAGGGACCCTGGAGTAGAGAGAGTCATAAGGGCCTTGCTCAAGGGCCCAACATTATTCCCCACTCTGTCATTCATCTGTGGTGTAGAAGACAGCAGGTCAGAGATGAGCCGCTAAATGAGATGGTCTCTCTCAAATGAAGTGTTGATGCTCCGGGTCGATGTGGACATGCAGGGGTTTATTTTGGGAGGAAGTGACTTTATCAGCAGGAATTGTGGGTAATGAGATTTCTCCACAGGGTTCAGTCTGTTGTTTGCTGAATCTGGCACTAGTGAGACTTTAATGCTCCTGTAGCGCTCATGACGTCTCTCCAGATTTTACAACAATATTTATCTTAGAATTCCCCAATTAATCTTCTCTCGTTTCTTCTCCTGGAACAAACTCATGCACAGTGTAGGAAAAGATTTAGGACACATTCTGCTCCACGTGACCGTCACCTCTGCCATCACACGGTTTGATTCCGTTATATCAATTTATTTCCTATAATATTGAGCTAATCATCAATCTGATTCATGCAAATGTGAAAGAGAGAGAGAGCACAGCACCCTCATGTGGTCATGATCCACTTCACTGGATTCAGGATTGTGTGTGTGTGTGTGTGTGTGTGTGTGTGTGTGTGTGTGTGTGTGTGTGTGTGTGTGTGTTTCATGTCATAGTTGATTGCCATACATTAAACCCCAAACTAGGGGCCACAGGCTGAATACGGCCCCTACGACCCCCACATTTGGAAAAGATAGATTGGCCAGAGATTGATTTCGATGTTTTTTTAATATATGTTTAAATAATACATATTTAAATAATATATATTTTTGTAATAATGTTCAGTACTATTTTACATTGAATATTTTTGTTTGTTTGTTTTTTGTCGGTTGATAAATCGGTTAATCTGTGAGTACGGTCCAACCCAGCTATCAGTATCAGTCAAATCCAGAAATCATTTATATCCTGATAAATCATTTAATTTCTTCATGTGTTCGAGCCTCGTATAGAAGTTCGACTGTGAAGTACAGAATAAGTAGTAAAAAAAATACATTTTGCAAAAAGTTCTTGTATTTCATGTTTCCTTGTTCCCAGGTTTCAGTGGGTCCTGTGGTGACTCTGACAGTCAGAAAGTAAAATGTTGATTTGACAAATATATCATGGTGAACACTGCATCGTCCTGCCAGGCCTCCATGTTTTTGTAGATATGAAGGTGTTCACTAGTGTATTTACATTTATGGAATTTGGGCAGATGCCCTTATCCAGAGCGACTTACATTTATATCATTCATACAACTGAGCAGCTATCAGGTTAAGGGCCTTGCTCAGGGGCCCGGGATTGGAAGCTTGATTTGTTGGAATTTGAACTCACAACCTTTATAGTAAGGTTTTCAAATTCTGGAAACTTCTATGGAGGTTGAAGCTTAGTGGTTAAGGCTTTGGACTTTGGATCCAAAGGTCATGAGTTTAAATCCCAACCATACCAAGCTGCCACTCCTGGGCCCCTAAACATGGCCCTTAAGCCCTTGAATATTTTATTCTCGGATGTAGTTAGTAAAGTATATTAACTCAGCCCCTTTTTTCATTCCGTCTTGTTTACTCGTTTTTTGACCCCTATGGTTTATCAGATTAATGTTTATTATCCTTTTGGTCTTCCATTTTACTTATTTGCTCATTACTTCATGTGCTTGTAATTTCCACCTGTGTCTCTTCCCACACCAGTCTATTAAAGCTCAGTGTTTCAGCTTAAATATTTGCACTGTTTTGTGAACTTTAACTTAATCCTCGATCCTCGAGTAGATGAGTATAAAGAGTTTTGAGGCACCTCTCAGCAGAACTGTACTTTACTGAAATACTTTCATGTCTCTTGTAAAACTCTTTAAAGATGTTTTCCTGTTCATCTCAGAGCAGTTCAGTAGGATTGAGGTGCAGGTTGTTCCATGATAGATATCACTCCAGACGACCGTTTGCTCTCTGAATGATGTTTCTAGAGTTCGGACGTATTCGTCGCTTCGCCTCGTCGTCTTGTTGTATGGTGAAGTCGGTTCCAATGAGCCGCAGTCCAGACGGAACTGCATGGTGTTGAAGTGTGGAATGGGAGACATGTTGGTTTAGTGTGAATGTGGGGGTGAGGCAGTCTGATCATATCTTCTCTCCTGTTTTTTTATTTTACACAAGTTCTTTTATAGAGACAAAAATCTCCCATTTGAACTCCACAGAACGTTCTTGCACTCACTCACTCACTCACTGTACAATTATTGACCTTTTACCAGAGAATTTTTTCAGAGCTTCTGTAGGTCAAATGTGATTTTATAATTCATAATTTCTTATTTAAAACAAATGCACTATAATGGCAAAAGTATTGGGACACCTGACTTTTCCATGTGTGGTTCCTCCCCAAACTGTTACACAAAGTTGTACACACACTTGTGTAGGACACTTTTGGGTTTGAACTTTTCCCTCCAGTTGAACTAGGAGCCCCAAAACCTGTTCCAGCATGACAATGCCACTGTGTACATGAAGATCTGTTTCTATGGGATTGAGTAGAAGATCTCTTGCTATAGAACTCCAACCCTTTTGCACACCTTTGGGATGAATGTGAACACAGACTGCACCCCAGGAACCTGCTTACCTTCATCAGACTATACTAACACCCTTGGGTCTAAATTGAATCTCCACAAATCTCTCGAAAATCTAGTGAATCATCTTCTCAGAACAGTGGAGTTTATCATGACAGCTAATGGGTGTGGAATGGGATGTTCAAAAAGTTCCACACAGCAATCTAACAATTAGGTGTCCAAAAAACCTCCACTAAACGCACCAAAACTTCCTCCTGCCTCACCTTGACCACACACATGATGTGAACATCAGCGTGAATGCAGTTTAGAAAAGAACTTCATGGTCATTTTTTCATTTATTTATTTATGAAGTCCATAAAGCACTACTGTTCATTTTATAAAGTAAAACATTAGATTTATTTACTGGCAGTGTGTGTGTGTGTGTGTGTGTGTGTGTGTGTGTGTGTGTGTGTGTGTGTGTGTGTGTGTTGCCAATAGTTCTCAAGCTGAAAGCAGAACTCTGTCATGCTGAGTTATATTGTGCTGATGGAGTGTGTGATTTCAGGTTATTAAAGATGGTCCTGGAGTGATGAAGGCTGTTGCTGATGGAAACTTTCCACCACACACACACACACACACACACACACACACCACACACACACACACACACACAGCCTGATCACACAAAAACACTGGAATGATGCAGACTCCCAAACATTTTGTATGGTCTTTCATTGTAAATTTCTTATTTTATTATTATTTTTATTAATATAATATTTTAATTAATAAATTAATTAAGTAATATAACCCTAGATTTTATTACATTTTTTGCATATTATGTTTTTAGGTCTATTAAAGATCCCTTTCAGTTCCTATAATGAATCTTCTTAAAATCCAGTAAGTTGGGGGTAAAATGGATTGTTGGGATTTTAACACCACCTGCATGTAGTGATGGTGAATGAGTCTGATGGTGGGCTGATGTGTGTGTGTGTGTGGGGGGGGGGGGGGGGGGGAATCAATCCTCATATCTATAGCTATAAAAATAAGGTGATTTTGAACTTGACAGCTGCAACAGGTTTTAAAAAAAAAAAGGGGGCAACACAAACAAAGTCTGGGAAAAAAAAGTTATTCAAATGAAACAGTTGGAGAAACAGATATCTTCTCTATATTTAAAACATAATATCATCAAGATAATGAGAATCTGGAGAAATCTATGTGCATGACAACAAGGGTGAATCAATATCGGATGGCCGTGATCATCGGGCCCTTAGGGGCCACTACATTTAAAACAGTTATGACTCTGTAACGGAAATCACTGCACGGGCTCATTATCACCTCCAGAAATTGTCTTCATTACATAAACCAGGACACACTGGAAACTTCATTTAGGTCCAAGTGCATGCTTTAAACGTAAAAAAGTATCCGTATCAGAATCAATACCGCTCCTCTATTTACTTGGTAGCAGGTCGATATGAAGTTTTGCAGCATTTCTCACCCCGTGTGTTAAATAAGTCAAAACCGTAGCAATTCTTCCCCCTACTGTTCCATCAGTGAACTACTGCAGTGGAACTAAAGATCAGTCTGAGTACTGCACAATAAGAGCTATTCCTCCAAGGTTAGGAAGAGTTTTAATTGTATTAAAATACCAGGGAACAAAGCAACATCTGTGAAAGCAGAGTGAGGACATGCAGGAAGTTCTGAGAAATTAGTTGAAAGACTGTTTTATTATCACATATGCAATAGATTTTTAAAAGTACATTGTTTATAGTGGTTTTGTCTGTTTGGAAAAAGAGAAGAACTGTAGAAACTGGTGGTGGTCCTGCAGCCACACCTTATAACCCCAATTTATTACTACAATATTACAGATAAACTTTCTTTCGGCTTCTCCCGTTAGGGGGCGCCACAGCGGATCCTCCGCACGTTTTGATTTGGCACATGTTTTGGCACATGTTTTACGCTGGATGCCCTTCCTAACGCAACCGGGCTTGGGACCGGCACTGAGAGTGGCTGGGGATGGCGCCCTGACCGGGAATCGAACCCGGGTCGCAGCGGTGAGAGCGCTGCATCTTAACCACTAGACCACCAGGGGACAATATTACAGATAAATTACTATTAATAACCTGCAATTTTTTATATTTCTGTTCAGAAAATGGCCTTTATTGGGGTCTGAGGGGGCTTTGATTAGAATACGTGTGCAGTCTTTAGCACTAATCACATCAGGGAAACCAGGGACACAACAGTAAATCTTAATGATCGCATGTTTGTAATAATGATTATAGTGTACCTGCATTGGTTTTGACGCCCAGGGTACCACCACCCACAAGAATTGTTCACCAGGTAATTCTTGGATTTATTTATGTCATCAATAAATCCTCCTTAGATCTTATAATGTACAAGTACGTGTCATTTCGACAGAATCTCCAGTCCGTGCATGCACTTTGTGCTGCTGTTAAAGTCAGACTCAGAAACGTAAAATTTATAATCTGAGGCTCCAACAAATAAATGAGGTAAATGCTTCCCTTTAAAGAGAAAACCGATTTCTTTCCAAAAGTAATTTATCCTCCTTTGCTGAAGGATCTGGACTTTCCCACATTCCATGTTAAATTTGGAAAGCTCTCCATTTTATACTTGCTCCTTCTGCAAAGGGTTCTCTTGTATACAGGGAGAAGACACTGCACTTATAAAGCCATCATCCTGCTTCTGAACAGGTCTGAGATGATGGGCCTGTTGCTATGACGACAAATCCAGGATGAGTTTCAAAAACAATTTAGGGTTAAATCAAACATATAATCAACAATAAAATCCAGTTCACTGAGTAATCCACATATGAATAATGGATTCCTGTTGAGGGTTGTCATGATGATCGCTGGTGCATATGGATGGAGTGGGCATCTGAACGTCTGCTCAAACTCTTCGACCTCTGTGCACATCCTCATCTGGAAAGTGATGAGGGAGAAGCACTCCATCACTCAGTCTGCCTCATTAGTGCTTGAGTCATGATTTTGTGCAATCATTTTTCTGTCTTTGGGACTGTGTGATTCATCAGTCCTCTTTACTGTCATGACCTGCGGCTCTTCCACACTTATCAAGAACTCCAGGATTTCATATCTTTATATAAAGAAACCTTTAAAATGTATGTGATTTTTAAACATTCCATTCCACATTTAGTCTCCATTCACAGTTATAATGAGCTCCACTCTTCTGGAAAGATGTTCCACAAGATTTTTGTGGAGATTCATTCAGGAATATTTAAGCGGAGCCTATGCTTTTAGAGGTTAATGCATTCATTTTAGCTGCATCACCAGATCACATGGTCTTCTGGACCAGAACCATCTCCCATCTGGAGAGCTTTCGTAACAGAAAGAAAAACTAACACAGATCAGATTACAATTACAAAGATTATTAAAATATATGATATATATATATATATATATATTTATGATATATAAATATGGATATAATCCTGATGAACCAGTCAGAGACAGCAGTGGAAAGGAGGAGGTCATTGAGACGCATTTTACTGCTTTAATGTTAATGGTTATGTATTTAACAAATAAATTTTGACTTTGAAAATGAACCAGACACAAAAGGAACCAATCCTCATCTGGACTACACTGGAGTAACACACTCTACACCTTCCTTCTACACCATCCCTCTACACCCTCTACACCCTCCTTCTACACCATCCCTCTACACCCTCTACACCCTCCTTCTACACCATCCCTCTACACCCTCTACACCCTCCTTCTACACCGTCCCTCTACACCATCTACACCCTCCTTCTACACCGTCCCTCTACACCCTCTACACCCTCCTTCTACACCGTCCCTCTACACCCTCTACACCCTCCTTCTACACCGTCCCTCTACACCATCTACACCCTCCTTCTACACCGTCCCTCTACACCCTCTACACCCTCCTTCTACACCGTCCCTCTACACCATCTACACCCTCCTTCTACACCATCCCTCTACACCCTCTACACCCTCCTTCTACACCGTCCCTCTACACCCTCTACACCCTCCTTCTACACCGTCCCTCTACACCCTCTACACCCTCCTTCTACACCGTCCCTCTACACCCTCTACACCCTCCTTCTACACCGTCCCTCTACACCCTCTACACCCTCCTTCTACACCGTCCCTCTACACCCTCTACACCCTCCTTCTACACCGTCCCTCTACACCCTCTACACCCTCCTTCTACACCGTCCCTTTACACCCTCTACACCCTCCTTCTACACCGTCCCTCTACACCCTCTACACCCTCCTTCTACACCGTCCCTCTACACCCTCTACACCCTCCTTCTACAACGTCCCTCTACACCCTCTACACCCTCCTTCTACACCGTCCCTTTACACCCTCTACACCCTCCTTCTACACCGTCCCTTTACACCCTCTACACCCTCCTTCTACACCGTCCCTCTACACTCTCTACACCCTCCTTCTACAACGTCCCTCTACACCCTCCTTCTACACCATCCTTAAATGAGAGTCAATAAGAGGTCATTGTGATAACAGCAATTGTAACCTCTGGCTGGGATTTAGGCTTTCCATGGGAATATCTTTGAGGTGCACCTCAGCATCTTCATGGCACTCACCATTTTATCACTGATGAGCAACTCTTTTCTTGTCTTTGAGGTAACAGATGTGACACTGGAAATAAAGTATAAATAAATATTTTTCCAATGAAACCATACATTACTCACTGTGTATTTTCTGCACCCTGACCCATGGGTAGCTAATATTGAGGTCCAGACTCTAGATCTCGTAAAGTGAAAACATTCTGCATGGACAGATTTAATCACTTTCACTCCCAATGATGCTGTCCTGCCAGTATGTTTGATTTATGATGAGAAATTGCCAACATTTCCAAAACACAGCACACAGCATTTGTTGAGAAGTATCCAGCTGAAGAAAAGAACCAAAAAGAAGCGTTTCAGAGCTGCTTCAGAAAGCTAAGCAGATCAAACTGAACAGTGGATGAAGTCTACAAACTCAACAAAAGTCACTCGTTTTGCGGCAACTCTGGAGATAGTTTAGCCCAGAAATCCGCTCACAGATGGAGACTTTATAAAAGAATCATTAATAAAAAATATCAGAGCATATTCTCTTAAATTGCCAGGCAACACTCCCACATCTCAGGGGCAACTAGTTCCACCTAGTGGTGCCACTGGGCAACTAATTTACATTTGCATAAAACAGCTAATTGTGTTGTATTCATTCAAAGCTCAAATATGTTTTGTGGCTCCAGACAATTTTTAATTAGTGAGAGAGGGGTCAAAATGTTTGTTTTTTTCATCATTGATTCAGGGGATGGTGCAGGAACAATATTAATGAGTCTATGGGATGGTTTTGATGCTAAAGGATGCTCACCCCATGCCCCACCATTTTGACTCTGTGGTAACTGCCTGTTCAGCACAATTTACCAGATTGCTGGCTTCTATAAAATCCTGATGCATGAGGATGATAAAGTACACCACCATTACATATTACTGGGATTTTACAATCACACTTGCATGCCACAGAGTCTATACAACAGTCCAGCTTTCTTCATAAAAATGATGATTAGTATTTATTGGAGGCTTTGTTTTAGTCCCAAAAATGTGCCACCAGTTCACTTGTTAAAGCTGGAGGCGTTTCCAAGAGGCACTCGTATGACTTGATGGAAGCTGATGCGTATCCGCCCTCTGTTTATAAAAACTTTTATTTCTATTAATACATTACTATTAGTGCTTTTTGTCCCCAACTGTTCCTCCATTGACAGACCTTAGTGTGCTGAACAGATGAGAAGTCGTGCAGATGAATTCCTATCCCACGATGCCCATGGTGTTGTGGCTCTTACACATCATTCTGCACATGATTCTGTAGATTTCTGTGAATCCCCCACATGGTTGTGCAGATGTAGGGTTGGAACACATACAAGTAGGTAGGTGGGACCAAATAGTGGAAGATTTGATGCTTTCATGGGAGGAGCCTGATACAGCTACCAATCTCACAGTCACATCTTCACAGAGGGGAGATGCTTTAAAGGTATATTCTGTTCAAATGTAATTCTCTACATTAATATTTTATTGTTTTATTGCTCTGTACTTCTCGCATGCTCACATGGGCAATTTATCCGATTTAATCAGTCAGTTTTTCAGGTTTATTGATCCTAGTTCTTTTTTAGGTAGTTAATCATTTAGTTATTTTAGTTTGATTAGTTACTTCATGTAAAATGTTTCTACATTGTCTTCTATCTTTGTGTGATATTCCATACATTGTAGTTTTAAAATGTTAATTGCGTTTTATTTCGAATTTAAAACGCTAATATTTTTAAGGTTTGTCTATCACTTGACATGCAGTTTTTGGTCTCTCTATTAGAAAGTTATTTCTGTGTTCTGTGTGTGAAAGAAAATAAAAGTTGTCTTACCAATTTGATGATTTTCATGTTTTCATTGCCTCCACGGTCAAACCCACATAAACCCAAACACACACACAATTTCATTATCAGTCAACTATTGACAAGACTTTAAGATTCTGATTCGACTTTGTAAATCCACAGTCGGAGACGTTTTCCATACCAGTGTTCTAAAATATCTTGATTAGCTCATTAGTCCTTCTAGTCTCCTCGTCACTAATCTCGTTAATGAAAGCCTGCTTCTGTGTCTTATTTTCAGCCAAACTGTTGATGTGCAGACTGTAGATGTTGATGTTCTGGGTTTAAAATCACATGTCTCCAGTAAGGTAAAAGATACATGACCTTTGGAACGCATTCAATTCAGCACTCAAAGCCAGATTACTACTAGTCCATCATCTTGCCAGGGTTCACCAATCTTCTCTAGACCTGACGGGATTATTCAGCTGTGTGGACAAAGGAGTTTTTGTGAAGTGTGTTGTTCTTTACTATTCATATTTTTTCTGATTTTTTTCTTTGTCATATGCTGCAGGAATAATGGGTACGACGCTCTCCATCTCCCCAAGAGATCCTCCCGCTAAAGTGAACAAACACAAGAGCAGAAGCCTGAGCAAACCACGGCTGATTGTTTCTGCCTTTGGGTTCAAGCTGTTAAAACAGAAAAGTGGTAAGAAAGTTAATCCGCATCCTCAGACTATCCATATCAAAGAAGATTTAAAATCACCACCTCAAAATCGTCACCCACAAGCTGGAGACATCGAGAAGCCATGTTTCCATGAACTGGAACAAACTAAACTCCCAGTAACCACAAAGCTAGAAGACGAGCAGAATAATCAGCCTAGCCGCCAGTTCCTCCCATCTCCAGTCCAAGTTTCTACAGGTGAGCTTCTGCTCTGTCTGGGTCGATTCCTGCGCCGTCGTTGCTTTAAAATCTCTGATCTCACCTCAAACGAAGTGATCGCCTGGTTTAGGAACGTAGACCGAACTCTTCTAATGCAAGGGTGGCAGGAGGAAGGCTTTATAACGCCACCCGTCCTCGTCTTCGTCTACCTGCTGTGCCGAAACATCGTGAGCCAGGACATCACCAATCCCGGTGAGCTCCACGGTGTCTTCCTCACCTGCCTGTACCTGACCTACTCTTACCTGGGCACTGAGATCTCATACCCACTTCAGCCCTTCATTATTGATGACAATAAGGATGTGTTCTGGCAGCAGACTCTTAGTGTCATTGATAAACTCAGCTCTGAAATGCTGAGGATCAACATGGACCACCAGTTCTTCACTGAGGTTTTCCAGGAGCTGAAGAATGAAGGACAGTTGAACAGGAATGGTCTGGACTGCTGAAAAATACAGATATTTCTGAAATATTTACTATTTATTTTGTGTGTAAAGAACTCTTCTGGTGAGAATTCTTAAGTCTGTGGACGCTGTATATTTGTTTCTCAGAAGGAATCTGTGCTTCTGAGGACCACTGCAACATTATGAAAATGTAAACTGTATATGTAATTGTATAGTCTGAGTCATTTTTCTCTTTCTAGAGCTTCTTCAGGATGTGAGATAGGTTAGAGGAGCGTTTCCACATATATGTAAATAGTCATGCTGTTGTGGATTTGTAAAGAAGGTAGCAAAGAGCCTTTAAAGATCAAAATGAAACTTAACTAAGGGGAAACTATTAAAGGTTTTAATCTTATTATATACAAAAAATCAAACATCTCATTTACATATTTCCATCCAGAAACCGAGAATGTAATTCAACACAACTCTCAAGGCCCAATGTGAATTAATGCTGTTACCAGTTATCACCATAAAAATTTTAAAGTACACTTTTGTCCGATGTCGAGGAAAGGAGCCGTCACATGCATAAAAAATGCATTGCCATGCGGAAACTTCCAAAATGCAATGTTTTTGTTGACTAAAAATCTCATTGTGGGCAAAAATTAATAAAAATATGAAAAAAAAAGAAAAATTGAAAAATTAGCATTTTCAAACGAAAACGTATTCATGTGGACATCGCCTCAGTTTACTGTTAAATACATTGTTATTGCTCTGAGCCATGGGGCAAATAGAAATGAATCACTGAGTAGTTAAAGTGTAGTAGCCTGTTTTATTAAAATATATTCCTTATTAGAAATATATTCATAAATCTGAAATATATTCATACACTCTATTTTCTAATAATTGGGTCAGAATCTGAGAATGTCACAGCTAGCACTTTAGTAACCAAGTCAGCATTGTGCTAAATTCATACATCTATAAAATGTCTGCCTTTCCACATTATTCTGCAGATTTCTGTACACTGGTGGAATAAACTGAGGTGTTTGATTAAATGAGGACATGCTTCAGTGTTTGTTTTGTTTTTTCTTCAATGAGGTCAGAGAAACTTAAATATTGTGTAACAGGATCATTCTGGATTAACATAGATTAGCCCTAATGCTAATGTTAAGTCTGTTCAACTCAGGACACTCTTTAAGAATGTTATATCTCAGGGGTGGAGCTACTAATCTTTTCAAAATAAATTATTCTACAGAGGATTCTCTAGAAATCTGCCCAAGTCTTAGTGTTCTGAGATGCTTTGCTTTTCCTGTCTGACCTTCATGATTATCAAACTTGTTTTTAAAATGACAATATGGTCATCTTCAGATAGTGTTCCAGCAATTCAATCTCAGACCTGGCTTTCTGGATGTTCAGCTTTTTTTCTTTTTATTTGAATTTGTATAAGATTATTAGGTTGATGTCCATGTCAGTTAAATATTTATAGTACAAATATCTGTACATCAAACACAGACTAATTAATCTGTATAAGGACAACCGTCGCTGTCCGTTCAGCACCTTGCCGGAGTCATTTTTCTCCGGAGCACATGGAAGGAAGTCGGGTTGCTTCTCTTTCTCTCCCCATCCCGAGGCATCCTGAGGTTCCTCCAGCCCCAGACACGTCCCACCTCATGAAGATTGCGGACCTTTAAAATAGCAGATGCCCACAAACATCCTGAACCATCTAGAGACGTACCAGTGCCAATTGGATTCCACTTCATGTGGAGTTTGAACACTGGATCTCTTTGAGTGTTTAAAGGCTTTGGCATGGAGAAGCTGGTGTTGGATCTGTGATGATCGCAAATGTTGAGCTATTTTATAAGTTGCTCAGTAGCTCCTGGTTCCATAATCTCAAATGACTGTATAAGACTGTAGAAAGATCATCAGTCATAATCACACACTCCAGTGCTCATGTTAGTTCTCACTCTCCAGTGTTCTGTAGTGTTTAAAGACTATAATCACACTCTTGATGTCACCCAAATGAGGATGAGGTTCTGCTTTTGAGTCTGGTTCCTCCCAAGGTTTCTTCCTCATATCATCTAAGGGAGTTTTTCCTTCACCACAGTCTCCATGGTGCTCATCAGGGATAAACACACACCATTCACCTTCACTGTTACATTCTGTAAAGCTGCTTTGAGACAATGTGTGTTGTGAAAAGCACAATAGAAATAAACTTGACTTGGCGTGTAAAGAAACACATCTAGAGACAGATTATGAGAGCTGCAGCTCCTCAACAAAGAGAAGTTTCAACTCTGTCCATCTCAGCCCATCCCTGCAGCATCGCTGTTTTATCCCCGCAGAGCAAATTACTAATGATAATTCATCAAGCAAATACAAAACACCTACAACTTGTTTGGACCTTCTCGAACAAACAGTGTTTATTGTCATCTCAATTGTGTTTAATGAGAAATCATTAATTCTACTCCAAGTCTCTAATATAACGGGAGAATTTTGACCTTAATAAAATGCCACCTGGAAAAATTAACCTAAGTTGGATTAAAAGACCCTGATCCTCCTCTGGGGTGAATGAAGATGTTGAGGTTCATCTTCCTCCACCTGTTCTACAAGCCTCAGCATTCTTCCTGTTAGATGTTTAGTAAAGAGAGAAACATTCTATGTAGAAGGTTGGGCCAATTAGTCAGATTACAGTTTTAATAAAATATTGCACCTACCACCCCCAACCCTCATCTTCACCTACCACCCCCAACCCTCACACTCACCTTCACCTCACCTCCTCACCCTTACCCTCATCTATGTTTCTGCATCCTCACCTTTACCGACGCCCATCCTTACTCCTAGAGTAATTTACACCATGATGTTGAACATTTAACACCTCCAGTGCCTACAGTGTTTTCTTTCTCTGAAAGAATAAACTTCTTACAGGAATTCTTTAGGAACCATTTTACTAAAATGATTAGCTTTAATATTGCTCAGTACACGACAAACAGAAACTTTGTAGAACTTTTATTCCATCACTCACAATTTCGAAAAAAGTGAAAACATTTCAATTTGATCATTGTGGATTCTTCCCAGGAGAAAAGAATTTTAGTGAATTAAACGACATTATTAGTATTGATATAGAAATGATTTTATTCATGTGTCTCTACTTTCTGAGAATGCTCCCAGAAACCAAGACCTAGTTCCCACCACCCATCCTCAGCACGTTCTACAGAGGGATTATTGAGAGCATCCTGAGGAGCTGCTTCACTGCCTGGTTTGGAAATTTCCCCATCTTAGCAGCTGTACTTCATTTATAATTCATTCACCTCTACGCTTTGTTCCAGATTTCCTCCAAATTAAACAGCTAGAAATAGTGAGCTAATCAGTGCAGCATGCTACAAAAAACCCCGGATTCTATAGCAACACCATTCATTAGCATGCAACTGTCTAAAAATGCTTAGCCGTAAAAATCGATTCTTAACACAGATTTTCTCGTTCCAAATGATTGATATTGTTCACACAAATGTGCATGAGGCTTTTTTTACATTTATAATTACATTTCTAGCTGAGCTAACCCAGCACCTGTTTACGTTGTTTAGCCGGCTAACTTGTTGCTATGTCCAAAAGGCGTTAGCGCCTGCTACGATACTACACATCCTGTAAATTATTTACATATTCACCACTAATTATCTGCTAAATAGTGATCCTGCAACTTATAACGATTAATTGTTCAGGAAACCTGTAAGTGTGCGTTTGGATTCGCAGGTAGACTTCATGCTAACTCGCTCTGTGATACAGGTACAGGATTAGCGCAAGTCAAAGTGAGCGGATTTGTGTCATCGTAATCAGATGAGATTAGAAACTTCTAAACATTAGTAAGATTTAGCTACAAATCCAGTCACCTTGACTGGCAACATCTAGAAAATTCTCCATACACCAGATGACTTTGCACTTCAGTTGTAGTGATTGTTGATGTTGTTGAGGTGGTTGATGTTGTTCACGCAGCTGATGTGCGCTGCACTGAAATGCGCAGGCGGCTGCAGGCCGTGACTCGGATACAGCGCCGGTCCTGATCCGGTCCAGTACGGAAAGCCGTGAGGACCGACGCCGGGAGCCACCAGGTTCAGCTTGGAGATTCCTGAGAAGGGAATGGAGGTGAAGTTGGTGTGAAGCGTGTAAAGAGCCTCTGAGGAAGAAGAGGAGGAAGTGGAAGAGGAAGAGGGCTGGCAGGCCTGCGCCAAGCCTCGGAAGTCGAATCTGTAGGCGTAGCGCTTGCCGTGAACTTTGCTCATGATATTCTTGTCGTAGTAGTAGCGCAGGGCGCGGCTCAGCTTGTCGTAGTTCATGTTGGGTTTGCTCTTGCGGGCTCCCCAGCGCCTCGCCACCTCGTCCGGGTCGGTCAACTTAAACTCGCCACTCGCCCCCTCCCACGCTATACATGACACGTTCGAGCTGTCCGACAGGAGCTCCAGGAGAAACTGCCACAGCTGGATCTGACCACTTCCTGCAACAAAAAGAAATAAGTTTAGTTTATATTCACATTTTAACATCATCAGGAACTGATATGATGGGAATAATTCAGCACAACAACAAACATACAAAACGTTACAAACATGTGCATTACAAAAACGTGATGCATTCTGAGAATCCTGAACACAAAACCTCCACATTTAATATAAAACAAAGTGCAGAAATACAAAGAGGAAACAAAATGTTGCCTTGAAAAATGGAAATAGAAAGAACTGATTATTGAATAGTGTTTGATGGATGAGATAAGAAATAAGATCCTGGAATACAGAAAGATCCACAGACAAAGTCCAAATAATTCTGTTGTATTTATTGGACCAGTAGATGCAGAGAATTTCTTATATGTGGTGTTGTATAGATTAGACTGGAGGCTCTGAGGAGGAGGCTTGGTTTATCTCTGATCTGAGGAGGATTTAGGAGGAACGCTGTACATATAACACCACCATGAAGATCTTTTTTTAGCTTTCTATATAATCATGAGATCAATTTTAGCATCTTTCTATGGTTAGCTGTCTTAGAGGTTCTCAACGTGTAAGGCGCTCTCTCTAGTGGAGAATAAAGACATGACAGGAGGGCGCAATGAACGGAATGATTAGATTCTGTGTTTTTATTAATCATAATTATTGATTCTCTCTTTTAAAAATGTAAGAATGTAAAAGTTCATACACTCAAAGCAACCACAAACAAACAATTATGCAAAATTAAGAGTTGATGAGCTGTTCTTAACTGTTGCCGCACAAGGCACGAGCTGAAATCTTCTTTTTATTTTGTTCGTCGTTTTTGCCAAATGCAAATTAACAATGCATTGGGGGTTTTTTTTGCAAAGTGACAGTAAAGCAAAGTGACAACTACATTTAGATTTTCTATTGTTTAACTCGATGCTATTTTATGTTATCAATTTAGAACTTATAAATTATACATTTTTAAACTTGAAGTATTTCATTACTATTTCTGGGGGTGATGGAGGACAAGTGCGGCTTGAAAGTCCACCTGCAGGAGCGAGTGGCAGAATCTGTATTTCTTTATCTATATTTCTAAAATTACACAATGAACAGTAACTCAATATGGTTTTCTTTGGTTATTATTAATAATAATAATAATAATAATAATAATAATAATAATAATAATAATAATAATAAACCTCCAGCATGAAAAAGAGAGATGTTGGTTAAATATTAATTGTTCTTCGTCTAAAGACATCAATTATTTTGAAAGATTTAAAATCATTACATTTGTTTTTTTAGCCCCGTAATTACTGTAGTTAAACCTTCTGCTAGAAAAGTTATTTATAATTTAATTATTATACTGTTATAATTACCCACTGTCTGATCTCCACTCCGGAAACACAAACTCCTGATCTGATTAAACACGGACATTGTTGTTGTTGTTGTTGTTGTTGTTGTTGTTGTTGTTGTTGTTGTTATAAATAGGGAATAATAAAGGAGCTGATCAACAGAACAGGAAAGTGAAGGAATAAATCTCTCCTCAAATTCTGCATTTTCCCTTTAAAGCACCGCGGCTTTAATTCAGTGTTCAGGAAGAACGGAATATGGACAGATAGAGAGAATGTGGAGTGATGTGTGTGTGTGTGTGTGTGTGTGTGTGTGTGTGTGTGTGTGTGTGTGTGTGTGTGTGTGTGTGTGTGTGTGTGTGTGTGTATTTATATATTTATATATTTGGATGGAAGGATGGAGGGAATACCGGTGTTCGGTTTTGATCAGAAATAATTAATAAATGAAGTGTCTGACTGATTATCAGATTTTGAATGGTTGTTTTTATTTATTTTATGTGTTTATGATTATTAGTGATGAACAGAAATGTTTCTGGGTTAGAAATGTTACACGTGAATGTTACACGTGAATGTTACACGTGAATGTTACACGTGAAACGCTAAATAAT
>JBCEWE010000541.1:0-70000 GCA_039877035.1 Silurus lanzhouensis
GAATACCGGCCATAATGCATGCTAAGCAACACGCTGTTTCGCTGAAAACTCTTTATGCTAAAGACTAATAGCTACACTGGAAACCTTATCCATAGCTCTTTTCTTTTCTCCAGGAAAATAACTAAAACAACTCACTCATACATAAAATCATTTACTGTATTAAGGATAACTGAATAAAAATTGTCATATTTAGAAAGGTTCAAATACATTTGGGACAATCACATATTATTATTATTATTATTATTATTATTATTATTATTATTATTATTAGGAATAATAATGCATTATTATTTTTTCAAGCCCTATGCACACTGTGAATTCAGTATAATATTGGCTCAGACAAGCATGGGCACTCAAATGGGAAAACTACGGTGACCGAGAAGTGCAAAACACATGAACAAATCCGAAAACAAATTAACAAATTCAAAAACAGATTAACAAATCCAAAAACAGATTAACAAATCCAAAAACAAATTAACCAAATCCAAAACAAATCAACAAATCCAAAAACAATTAACAAATCCAAAAACAAATCAACAAATCCGAAACAAATTAACAAATTCAAAAACAAAACAACAAATCCAAAAACACATTAACAAATCCGAAAACAAATTAACAAATTAGAAAACACTAACAAATCCAAAAACAAATAACAAATCCGAAAACAAATTAACAAATTCAAAAACACATTAACAAATCCGAAAACACAACGCCAAAATTCAGACAAACCGAAAAGGTAGGTATAGTTTGTAAATGGAAACTTACAGATCATTGGACAAGACACCTGTCATTCACCTGTATATCTTGACTGACAGGTGTCTTGTCCAATGATCTGTAAGTTTCCATTTACAAACTATACCTACCTTTTCCGGTTTTGTCTGAATCGTGCACGAAACACATTAACAAATCCAAAAAACACAACGACAAGCCAGACAACCGGAAAGGTAGGTATAGTTTGCGAATGAAAACTTACAGATGATTAGACGAGACACCTGTCATTCACCTGTATATCTTGATGACAGGTGTCTTGTCCAATGATCTTTAAGTTCCATTCACAAACTATACCTACCTTTCCGGTTTGTCTGAATTTTGGCGTTGTGTTTTCGATTTGTTAATGTGTTTTTGAAATTTGTTAATGTTTCGATTTGTTAATTTGTTTTTTGAATTTGTTAAATTTGTTTTCGGATTTGTTATTTTGGTTTTGGATTTGTTATTGTTTTCGAATTTGTTAAATTGTTTTCGGATTTGTTAATGTGTTTTTGGATTTGTGTTTTGTTTTTGAATTGTTAATTTGGTTTCGGATTTGTTAATTTGTTTTTAGATTTGTTAATTTGTTTTTGATTTGTTAATTTGTTTTCGGATTTTGTTGATTTGTTTTTAGATTTGTTAATTTGTTTTTGGATTTGTTAATTTGTTTTCGGATTGTTGATTTGTTTTCGGATTTGTTGATTTGTTTTTGGATTGTTAATTTGTTTTTGATTTTTAATTTGTTTTCGGATTTGTTGATTTGTTTTGGATTTGTTAATTTGTTTTTGGATTTGTTAATGTGTTTTGCACTTCTCGGCCACCGTAGAAAACAAATGAATTTTCTGCTCATCTGCAAAATATCTTTAACCCATCTGGCAGAAATGCACTCAAAAAACCTTCATAGTTAAAACCTGACTGAATTTATCCAAGACAGAGGTAACTGTTACACTTACAATATTTCTTGTACATTTGCAGTGAAATACTTGCAGTAAGCTGACAGTAGTTACAGGACATTACTGTAAATCATTACAGCATTATTGATATTTTGGATTTGGATTTTTAGACAAAAGATAAGAACGTCTCAGGGTACGTACCTGTGTCAAAATGCTTTGGGAACGCATCTGTGTTGTCCATGCTTTGAATCACATGTGTAATCACGGGGAAGTGGTAGCTCAGTGGTTAAGGCATTGGGCTTTGGATCAGAAGATCACAGGTTCAAATCCCACCACCACCAAGCTGCCACTCCTGGGCCCTTGAGCAAAGCCCTAAAACCCTCCCCTGCTCAGTTGTAAGTCGCTCTGGATAAGGGCGTCTGCAAAATGCCGCAAATGTAATCAGTCCAATGAGGGTGACATCACGACCAGGAAGCCATAAAAGCACATAAGGTGAAACCGGCGCTAGCTGCTGAAAAGCAAAGGAAGCATGTGGGGATGCAGGCAGTGTGGCTTGGAGATGCAGTGTCTCCATGCCACATATGTAACCTGGAGACATTCCTCTTTGGAAACTCGAGCTTTGTCAAAAACGCTTGGGAACAAGAGTCCAATCAAGCCAGACTGATCAATCCCTGCCTAGTGTGGAAGGGCACAACTAGGACAAAGGCCAGAAGTGCACTGAGGTTAAGGCTATAAAACCTGATAAAGCTCAGTGGTGGGGAACAGCCCGCAGTGTTGCAGATGTCCTGGAGGTAAACTCCAGAGACAAGGCCTTAGAGACAGCCTGTGGCTTAACCAGCTTTGGCCACCAGATCGCCGAGGTAGTTAGAAGGGGTTTGGTGGGCAGCGCCGGGGCTTTAAGAGACGATGCAGAACCCAGGAGAGATAGCTCAATAAACACACTCCCATAAACACACTCTCTCTGTCCAACTATATTAGAGTATAGCAGCCTTTTGGACTAAAGAAGCGGAAAGAATAAGGCTTGCCCAAGACCTGGACACCTCGCAGGTTGCAGTAAGTGCTCGTCGAATTTACTTTCTGCTGATTGGCTGGCCAATCTATTTCAAACTTTCCGACGGCACGGGTCACTACCTCTAACAGCCCCTCAAAAAAAGGACTGGCTGCTCAGTCTCACAGGGTTCACAGACCTCCAACCCTCAGAGCTGAGCACCTCTTCGCAAAGGTAGAAACCGCCGAAAGGCGTGCTTCCGAACATTGCGATTGGACCCGGCAGGTGAGGAAGGAGAAAAGGGCGAGCCTGTCCACTTGCGAGCTCCAGGTCCTGAAATGCCGCTTTGCCTCAGCAAAAGTGTTATATAGTAATATAGCGGGGGCAAGGAGGAATGCGGAACGAAAGCAGTGTTCTTAACTGTTTTCATTTTTTCAAATCCGCTCTTCCTTTGTCTTTGGACAAACACACACAGAGCGCTTTCTGAACAAACAGTAGCTAGTGCTGATTTAACTCCATGTACTTTTATGGCTTCCTGGTTGTGACGTCACCCCGCCGGTGACGCCACACCTACCATTGGACTGATTACACACGTGATTCAAAGCAATGGACAACACGGAAGCGTTCCCAAAGTGTTTTTGATACAAAGCGTTTTTGATACATAGCTCAAGTTCCTGAAGGGGAACTGCTTTGTTGCAATTTGCATATTTTAATGTCCATAAAAATATGTTAGTACAGTATGTTGGATGGTTTACCTCACAGCTCCATGGGCCTTTTTCTTCCATGAGATTGGATTACTGAGGTATGGAGTTTCTGTGCATATTCTCCCTGTGTATATATTATTCCACTCAGGTTTCCTTCCACTTTCAAAATCCATACTAATAGACAATAAGCTATGCTACAGTAAATTGCTCCTAGGTGTGAATTTATGTGTGTGTTCATGGTGTCCTTTATAGGGGAAATTCTTTCTGGGTTCCATTTTGACACCAAGTGTCCAGTTTTGATGAAGCTCTGCTCAAGATAGCCTCAGAATCTTGGTTCTGACTGGCAGAAAAGGACCCTGCTTTTCTACTCACCAAAGTTATGAAAAAAAATCTAATAACTACGGGTAAATTCTCTATATGAACAAAAATATTGGGATACCCAAATTTTGCGTTGAAGTGAAAGATCTTGAATGGCCCGCTTTAGACCTCTGTCCTCCTCACTTTAAGGATGAATTAGAATGCTGCCTGCACCCAAGGTCTTTTTTACCCTCAGTAACTGACTCTTCAGCACACTGAAAATCTAGTTGAAATCTTCAACTAGAAGAGTCAAAAACAACATACAAATCTTATGCTCAGGTGTACACAAACTTTTGTTCATATAGCATATGTAATATATTGTGTATAGTGTGTGTGTATATATATATATATATATATATATATATATATATAATATATATATATATATATATATATATATATATATATATATAGGATGATCAAATAGAAAGCAATAGTCTCATAAAAAGATTTCTACACATGTTCGGTATGCCTCAAGCAGAAAAAAAAGGTCCTATCTTGAAAGAATGACCTTTAACAAATGAGCATATTTTTTTCCTAACCCAGAAATGAATTCTGCCACATATCATGTTTTAGGGTAATTTGCTGAGGGAAGCATATCTTATACCACAAGAATATGCTTTAATATGTGCACTAAGCATAGCCATTGGGGCACTCAAGCAAAGCTGGTAGTGTACAAGGGCTATTGAAGCATGATACCAGGATCATGGCCCAGAGATTATTTCTCAGGGAGAGAGAGGGCGGTTCTTATTAATAATAAATATCCTGTTTTCTAAACTTAAGGCTGAAGTAGACAGCCTGAGGCCTGAGAGAATGAGAGAAGCGGGGCAACAATAGTAATAAACATGCTAATTTAAACGTGCATAGCAACCACTCATTTGTGAGAGGGGAAAATAATAAGTGTTTAAGAAACTTAAGAGGTGGAGGCTGATATTATACAGTATGAGTGGGTGAGAGAAGAGACAGAGATGAGAGGAAGAGAGAGACAGTGAGAGGGAAAGAACAGGAGAGAAGGAAAGAGAAGTCATGTGAAAAGATTAAAAGTTAGAAAAATCACACAGAATTTTATAGTCTTTAACAGCTGAAAGTCAAAGATATCTTAACGTGTTCTGCTCGCTGGCTAAAAAGGATGTCATTCCTCTCTCCCTGCTGAAAGGAGCGATGCTGGTCAGTCGTAGGTGATTCTGAGCTTGCATACACAAAACAGGGCAGTTTCATGTCTTTTCTTTCTAAACACATTCGGCTCTGCATGCGAGTTATAAATGATGACATGGGAATTGTTAAAGTTTTAAAAGGTTAGTGTTTTACTGTAACATATGATTTTCCACATAACATGTTTGAGACTTTGGCCTATATATAAGCTATTATTTCTAAGCCCTATGTATAAGATTTGTATAAGCATAAGTATAAGCATAAGATTTGTATAAGCATAAGATTTGTATGTTGTTTTTGACTCTTCTAGTTGAAGATTTTCAATAGATTTTTCATCTTTTTGGACCTTTCAGCAGCATTCGACACAGTCAACCACAAGACACTTTTGTCAACCCTCAAGAGCATTGGTATTTGCGGAACAGCATGGAAATGGTTTGCTTCCTACATGGAAGGTCGCTCATACCAGGTAACATGGAGGGGATCCACATCTGCCCCATGCAGACTTACCACCAGTGTCCCACAAGGCTCGGTACTTGGTCCCTCCTTTTCTCCCTCTATACCCACTCCATTGGTGAAGTCATATCCTCACATGGGTTTTCTTATCACTGCTATGCAGATGACACTCAACTCATCTTTTCTTTCCCTCCATCAGATACCACAGCTTCCGCTCGGATCTCAGCATGCTTGTCAGACATATCTTTATGGATGAGGGCTCACCAACTTAAACTCAACCCCAGCAAACAGAACTGCTGGTCATCCAGGTGATTCATCTCCAGGTCAAGATCTACAAATAACACTTCATGACTCTCTGCTCTCCCTTCAGCCACTGCTCGTAACCTTGGGGTAACTATGGACAATGAACTGTCTTTTTTCCCACATGTCGCTAATGTTGCTCGTTCTTGTCGATTTCTTCTCTATAACATGCGAAGGATTCGACCATTTCTGTCCATACAGGCTGCCAGTTGCTTGTTCAGTTCTTGTCATTTCAAGACTGGACTACTGCAACTCTCTGCTGGCAGGTCTCCCCCTGAACGCTATTCGTCACTGCAAATGATCCAAAATGCAGCTGCACGACTTGTGTTCAATCAGCCCAAGTTTTCCCACACCACCCCATTGCTGCGCTCCCTTCACTGGCTTCCAGTAGCTGCACGTATCAGATTCAAAACACTGATGCTTGCCTACAGGCCAAAAATGGACCAGCACCATCTTACCTCAGTGACCTCATCACATCTCGCACTGCACCACGCTGTCTGAGATCCTCCAGCACTGCTCGACTGGTACCACCTTCTCTCAGATTGAGAGGTAAGTACAATTCAAGGCTCTTCTCTGTTCTGGCACCGAGGTGGTGGAATGAACTTCCCCTAGATGTCCGTACAGCAGAGTCCCTGATTATCTTTAAGCGACGACTGAAGACCTACCTCTTCCTGAAATACTTAAATTAGCACTTTCCAAGTTTGTAGAATTCGAGTTATATTTATATTGAGTTTGTATTCTTGCGTACCAGTGTAGATTTATTCACTACTAGAGATTTAAAGCACTTTTGTACGTCGCTCTGGATAAGGGCGTCTGCTAAATGCCGCAAATGTAAATGTAAATGTAAATGTGAGAAAGGAAATTAGTAGTAAGGATATGTAGGTAGGATAGGAATTTCCAGAATAGGCATTACATCCACTGTAACTCCAAACAAGATAAAGCAGTTAATAAAGATGAATAAATGAATCAATAGCAGAATTAAATTTAATCTCAGTCTCAGACAGTCCATAGACAGGCTGTGGAGAATTTGATACTCATTGTACACTTTTCTGGCCATGATCATCACAACCAGGAAAAATGTAATCTGATAATTTGACTGTCAGAAACTGTAGCACATGTGAGTACATGCAAGTAGCTAAACATTTGAACTCATGAGCTTTTTGGAGCAAAACATTTTAATTCATTGGACTGAAAACCTTTTTTTAACAAATTGGAAGTAATACAAAATTATGAATAGACAAAATCATATTTATAACAAGTTCAAATGTGTATGAATTTTCTGTAATGTTGTAACGAAACAATGCAAAAGTATATAAAACAAACATGTGTGACTTTTTACCTCATCAAATCTAAAGTACCAAGTACTGATTCAGTTTTAGTGGTAATCACCTTAGACCCGAACTGACCACACACCAGCTATATTCCAGAAGTTAAATCCATCTCATGTTAGTGGATTTAAAAAAGGGCACAGCTAAATGATTATTTTTGTTTCAGAAACCATTCAAACATTATAAAAAATGACAATTATTACACACACTGACCATGTGGGTATAGAAGGTACAGTCTGGGGCAAATGTGAAAGGGCTCAGAAGCACACAATGATGTGCTTTTATTAACTTTAGCACTGCATTGAAATATAAATACATTTTAGAATAGAATAGAATAGAATAGAATAGAAAAGAGATAGATAGAATAGACTTAATTACTTCCCACCTCTGATTATATGGCACCAAACCTATAGGCACTAAAGTTATACACTCTCTTATAGAAATTAACAAGTGTCTCTGTGCAGCTTTACAAAGATAAAGCAATGTCAATATTTAGTAGTGCTTTACAAATATAATTGCATTGAACTGAATTTAGCTTTGCTCAAGTCATTGCCAATCTGGTTAAAATCCTGTTTATGGTTTTCAGCTTTTATCTATAGTCTTACCTATAGTCTTATGTAGTTCGTTGATTGCCTGACCATTGCCAGCATCCTTGACCTAGTTCCAAGATTCCAGCTTTGTTTTGTCAATCTACTAAAATCTTGTAACCTGCACTTGCATCCATACCTTCTTGGCAACATCAAAATAAGCTAATATAGATCTGTAGAGAATATGTGAGGAAAAATAAAACCTAAAAAAGTCATTGTGACATTTAGTAGCTCTACATATAGTTTTAAATAGCACCGCAGTGCATACTAGTGTTAAAGCATAAGCTGCTTATTGAGCTATATTGTGTCAAAATGGTAGAACATGGTACCAGCTTTCCCTTCATACAAATTATGTGTACATAGTTTGATTCACAAGTTCACACATTTCCATGTCACATGTGCTTACTGTATGCGAGGGAAACCATACATTCACCATACATTCATAACATGTCGTCACCTTTTATATCTCCCTGTTTTCTCTCCCTCCGTGACCTCAACTGCAGGATCTGGAGCACACATCATTACCTTCAAAGCTTTCTTATAGCACCCGAGAAACAATCCTGCTAAATGACTTGCCTGTACATCCACCCTCCCCCCCTGTTCATTATACCGCGCCGTCTCCCTCTGATCGTTTACTGTTGGGCGTCCTGGAATGGATTTTGAAATGGATATTGGAATTTTCACCCCTGGAGATTTTGATGAAAAAGAGGCTGAGCATCACACAAATGCTTGGTGGTGGACGTTGTGTAAAAATGGTATTAAGTATGACTGTGAAGATGGACCCCAAAATCTAGTTTTGGTTTAGAAGACCCTGGTGTCCAAGGAAAGCCTTTGCCAGGAGTTTGGAAGCATTTCTGATGTTATTTAATATTTATTGGGCACCCTGTTATTCATCTTCTCTCTGTGAGTCTGTGGCTTGCCTCCACTTTTAGCTTCTTTCATTCAAACAATGAAGGAGGTACATAAAGCATTAGAGACATTGATTTTCATCCCGTGATATTTCTGCCATACTGTTAAATCAGGCATGACGTCTTCATGTACCCTCGGAAGGGCTTTCTATCACAAGTAATTGATGGTGATGACCACGTCTACAATGGCACTGCCAACTAAATGCTATTAAAGTGCGATTAAATACATAAGCATTTATAAAGTATGAAGTTTGTATTGTTGTAAATATGCATTATATATTTTTTGTTTAAAATAAAAAGTGTAAGGTTGTTTAAATCAGGAAAATAACCTCTAAAGATGTATGATTATAAACAGTTTTTTTCCCTAGGCATAATTTAGACTTGTCAAAATTCCTAATGTAAACTAATGAGTCATATTGCACCTGGTGAAGCTTTCAGCATAACTGTTTATTCAGATTTAGTAAGCACAATAGCATGCTTTTTGCTAATGTTTATTTATTCATGCATCTTTTAAAAAATTTCATGGCCTCCCTTATCGCTTTCAAAATTATAAATGTACTTCATGTGTATTTCAGGAACCTTCGTTTTTTGACAAGCATTATCAAAACATTATTTTGTCCAGTACCACTACTGGACTTTAAATTTCTATTGAACCATGCAACCACATTAAAACAAAAATTGGCTCTCATTCACTATACACAACCTGTGACTAAAAAGGATTAGAAAAAGCTAGATGTCTAATTCTCCTTGTTAACTCAAGCTAGTTAAAACCTGTCAGTGACCCACTCAAACTCGAAATCCATAAAAAAAAAAAAAAAGCCTTTTAAAGTCTTTAGAAGGTTGGAAATTATTCTAAAATCAATGTGTTCAACACTTCAAAGATTACAAGAGATGTGGCTGAGACCATGGTTGGGGAAAAATATTCATATTGTGCTATTGCTGTAGCTGTTGCATTCACATATTTGGGTCATAAACACCAGCGGCTGTAACATAATCACATAATATCTACCTGTAGTGGGTTAATTAAAGGTCAGATGTTGACTACTCTAAGGTTAACATCTTATTATCTGCTAACATTACTAGGGTGGCCAGCACCTATTGTTGTGAGTAAATGTAATGGCATAATAGCATCAAATTATGGGCTAGTTCAGACACATGAAGTGATCCAATGCTACAGTTCCTCTCTCATGAACTTTCAACTGAGGCCAATGAGTAACAAGCACCAAACATGAGATCTATCAATACTGGCTTGATGATTATTTTGTAGAAGCAAGTGCTTAATAGCACAAAAATGACAAGAGCAAAAGCATCATTAGGCTGGGAAGGGGTAAAGTGAAATCAGTTCATAAGAGTCAGGGCAGCTACAATTGTTAACACAGATCACGCAATTAAACACGTGCTAATTTCAGAGAGTGATAGTAAAGATGTATTACCCTATAATATGTGAGTTCTTAAGCACAGGGGCAGCTAAAAGCAAGAAGAGGTAGCTCAGTGGTTAATATGTTGAATTCCTGATTGGGTTTTGAGTTTAAATTTTAGCACTAAAGCTCCTATTAATGGGCTCTAGACAAGACCCTTAACCCTCAGTGGCTCAGCTTTAACTTGATAATTGTAACTTGAAAATTTGTCAAATGTGGTAAATAGGTAATAAAAAAGCGTAACTGTCTTTTAAAGACAAATAGATACAAATATAAACTTTTACTTGTTTTGCTTGCTCTTAAGGAATGCAACAACAGAAAAAAATATGATGTTTATACTCGTTTATTTGAACATAGTTAGCACATTTTTACTATATAGTATATAGTTTTACATAAGAAATAGAGTTTGCCACCATTCCCTTTGACGTATTTTATTTAGGTATAAATTTACATGTCCCGATTTCTGCTCTGTGACAATGTCCACACACTATATACTGTAAATGTAATATATATGTAACCGAAAAATAACTTTTGTTATATAGACTTTGTACATTACATTATCCAAACAAAATACAAAATTAAACAAACTATAAGTGTGAAGTTATTTTTGTTTGTTGCTTTTTTTAAACATGAAAAAAGCTGACTCTGCTTTTAAACGTCTGTAATAATTACTTATAGTTAATAAATTATTTGAGAACATACGTTGATATGTGCTTGTGTTAAATATGTTGTTTAATTGTTTTTCTGTGGGGTTTTTTTATCATTGCAAAAATGTGACATTAAAATTTTTAAACAGTAGAAATCTTTGTAATCTTCAGCATAAATCTCAGATCATTCAGTAAAATAACGAGTGATATTAAGTTAAATATAAAATGTCAAACACTGTTTTTTAACTAGAGCAGAATTTTTTTAACCTGTAAATTGTATGTTTCTATAAACATACAAGCAACACAATTGTTGCATCTAATTAAATCTATTATCCAGAATGTCTTCTAGGAATTCTAAAAAGCTTTCAAGAGAGTTTGCCCATTTGGCCCAAAACCAAAGTAAAATCCTGGCTCTCAGCCACATCTTATAGGTCTAAACAAAAGCTAAAAGGTGTGGCACATTTGATGGTAACATTTATTGGCTGAATTTCCAACTGGGATTAAAAGAGTGATCTACTCTGTCATCTTGACTTTGTCTTGTTCCCAAAAGGCTCAATGGCAGTGGGAGTCCTTGACAACAGTCAAATATCATGCATTCTCAAGATGTTGATGGATATTAGATTTTAGCCTATAATTTAATATTACCACCAACCATTACTGGAAAGAACATTTCCTTTATGCAATTATTTTGGAAGCTGTATTCAGTCAAGCCTTTATAATAATGATAATAGTCATGCTATAATAGTGTAATGCTAAACTGTTTGATGACAAAACATTTTTGGTTTATTTTGATTAAATATTTGCCAACACCTATTAGCCAAGACTTATATCTGTCTATATATATCTCATTATAATGCTAATTTATAATATTGTAAGGTGAAAAAGTGGAAAAGTGGGAAGAGACTTGGATACCTTGGAGCTAGATCAAAACGACGAGTGAAATGAACTGAAAAATAATGTTACATAGCGTTACTAATAGACCGTGGACTGAGATGCATGTAAGTCCTTTACTGCACAGGTACAAGCAAAAGCTTTGAAGGAGTGGCGTTATCCACATAAATGTGAATGCTAAACTGCTAGAGGGGATTACATTTTCACAAGGGTGATCTTGTACACATTATGATTGCTTGCAGCCATATCATGTTTTCCACAAAGTTGAATAAAATGCTGGAGTACAAAAATCTACCATCAATTGATTTTTTTTAAATGAAATCATTAACTTAATTTGCCAACATTTTCTATGAAGTCCTTATTTATATTGAACTATGCATACATTTGTAACATCAATCAATAAAGCACTGTAACCCAGCAATTATGGATGCACAAGCCAGTGCACTCTTAGTGCCGTCCCAAGCCGGGTAAATGGGGAGGGTTGCGTTAGGAAGGGCATCCAGTGTAAAACATGTGCCAAATCAAATATGCGGATCACAAATGAGAATTTCATACCGGATCGGTCGAGGCCGGGTTAACAACGACCGCCACAGGTATCGTTAGCCGACAGGGTACCGGTGGAAATTGGGCTACTGTTGGCCAAAGGAGGAGAAGGAGAGAGGAAGACGTCTACAGAGACGGCAGGGAAAGGAGAAGTGTAGGAGAGTAGAGGTTAGGGTTGGTACTTTAAATGTTGGTACTATGAGGGTAAAGGGAGAGAGGTAGCTGATATGATGGAGAGAAGAAAGGTAGATATGTTGTGTGTTCAGGAGACCAAGTGGAAAGGGAGTAAGGCCAGGAACATTGGAGGTGGGTTTAAACTGTTTTATCATGGTGTGGATGGAAAGAGAAATGGTGTAGGGGTGATTCTGAAGGAAGAGTACAGTAAGAGTGTAGTGGAGGTGAAGAGGGTTTCTGATAGGGTGATGATCGTGAAGGTGGAAGTTGAAGGGATGATGATAAATGTCATTAGTGCCTATGCTCCACAAGTCGGCTGTGAGATGGAGGAGAAGGAAAGATTCTGGAGTGAATTAGATGAAGTGGTAGATGGTGTACCTAGGAAAGAACGATTGGTGATTGGGGCAGGACTTTAATGGACATGTAGGTGAAGGGAACAGAGGTGATGAGGAGGTGATGGGTAGGTATGGTTTTAAGGAGAGGAATGTGGAAGGGCAGATGGTGGTAGATTTTGCTAAAAGGATGGAAATGGCAGTGGTGAACACGTTATTTTAAGAAGAAGGAGGATCATAGGTGACGTATAAGAGTGGCGAAGGTGCACACAGGTGACTATGTGCTATGCAGGAGATGCAACCTGAAGGAGATTGGAGACTGTAAGGTGTTGGCAGGGGACAGTGTAGCTAGACAGCATCGGATGGTGGTCTGTAGGATGGTTTTGGAGGTAAGAAGAAGAGAGAGAGTGAGGATGAAGAGAATAAGATGGTGGAAACTGAAGGAGGAAGAGTGTAGTGTGAGGTTCAGGGAAGAGGTCAGACAGGAGGCTCAGTGGTGTGAAGAGGTGTGGATGATTGGGCAACTACTGCAGGAGTGATGAGAGGCAGCTAGAAAAGTACTTGGTGTGACATCTGGAAATAGAAAGCAAGACAAGGAGATGGTGGTGGAATGAGGAAGTGCAGGAGAGCATAAGGAGAAAGAGGTTGGCAAACAGAAGTGGGATCGACAGAGTGATGAAAAAGTAGGCAGGAGTACAAGGAGATGCGGCAGCAGGTAAAAGGGATGTGGCGAAAGCCAAGGAAAAGGCATATGAGGAGCTGTATGAGAGGTTGGACACTAAGGAAGGAGAAAAGATTTTACCGATTGGCCAGGCAGAGGGACTGAGCTGGGAAGATGTACTGCAAGTTAGAGCAAGTAAAGAGGAGAGAGGGAATGTGTGACTAGTGAGAGAGTGTGTTGAGAAGGTGAGGAGTATTTGAGCAGCTGATGAATGAGGAAAATCAGAGAGAGAGAAGGTTGGATGATGTGGAGTTGGTGAGCAGGATGTAGATAGGATTAGTAAGGAGGAAGTAAGAGCAGCGATTAAGAGGATGAAGAATGGAAAGTCGGTTGGACCAGATGACATACCGGTAGAAGCGTGGAGATGTTTAGGAGAGATGGCAGTGGAGTTTTTGACCAGATTGTTTAACAGGATTTTGGAAGGAGAAGATGAGGAATGGAGAAGAGTGTGTGGTACCGATCTTTAGCATAAAGGAGATGTGCAGACCTGCAGTAAATACAGGGGTATTAAGTTGATCAGTCACACCATGAAGTTATGGGAAAGAGTAGTGGAAGCCAGGCTGAGAGAAGAGGTGACCATCTGTGAGCAACAGTATGGTTTCATGCCGAGGAAGAGCACCACAGATGCCTTATTTGCTTTGAGATGTTGATGGAGAAAGTATAGAGAACAGAAGGAATTGCATTGTGTATTTGTGGATTTAGAGAAAGTGTACGACAGAGGGTGCCAAGAGAGGAGTTGTGGTATTGTATGAGGAAGTCAGGTGTGTCAGAGAGTATGTGAGGGTGGTGCAGGACATGTATGAGGACAGTGTGACGGCAGTGAAGTGTGCAGTAGGACGACAGACTGGTTTAGAGTGAAGGTTGGACTGCATCAAGGATCGGCCCTGAGCCTTTCCTGTTTGCAGTGGTGATGGACAGGTTGACGGACGAGGTCAGACAGGATTCTCCCTGGACTATGATGTTTGCGGATGATATTGTGATTTGTTGAGAGTAGGGAGCAGGTTGAGAAGAGCCTGGAGGTGGAGATTTGCGCTGGAGAGGAGGGATGAAATCAGTAGGAGTAAGACAGAATACATGTGTGAATGAAGAGGGAGTGGTGGGTGCGTTGCAGGAGAAGAGCTTAGAAGGTGGAGGAATTCAGGTACCTGGGGTCAACAGTGCAAAGTAATGGAGAGTGTGTTAGAGAAGTGAAGAAAAGAGTGCAGGCAGGGTGGAGGGGTGGAGAAGAGTGACAGGAGTGATTTGTGATAGTAGGGTATCTGCAAAATTGAAAGGAAAAGTTTATAGGACTGTGGTGAGACTGCGATGTGTATGGTTTAGAGACAGTGGCATTGAGTAAAAGACAGGAGGTGGAGCTGGAGGTAGCAGAGCTGAAGATGTTGAGGTTTTCGTTGGGAGTGACGAGGATGGATAAGATTAGAAATGAGTTTATTAGAGGGACAGCGCATGTAGGATGTTTTGGTGACAAGGTGAGGGAGGCGAGATTGAGATGGTTTGGACATGTGCAGAGGAGGGACATGAATTATATTGGTAGAAGAATGCTGAGGATGGAGCCACAGGTAGGAGGAAAAGAGGAAGGCCAAGAAGGAGGTTCATGGATGTGGTGAGGGAAGACATGCAGGTAGTTGGTGTAAAGAGGCAGATGTAGAGGACAGGGTGGTATGGAGACGGATGATCCGCTGTGGCGACCTAATGGAGCAGCCAAAAGAAGAAGAAGAAGAAGAAGATGTTTGTGGAGACCTGACCATAGAGATTCATATGTGCTTTTAGTTCATCCCATTCCACATTTGCTGTTACAATTACCTCAACTCTTCTGACAAGATGCTCCACTAGATTTTGATGTGTGCTTGTGGAGATTTGTGCTGATACAGCTACAAGGGCATTAATAATTCAGGTACTGATTTAGGGTGAGGAGGGCTGGGGTGCAGTCATTGGGGTGCAGTCCGTATTCCAATTCTTCCCAAGGTGTTTTGTAGGATTGAAGTCAGAACTCTATAGTAGGCCACTTAAGATCTTCCATATATTTAAAGAGTTGGCTTAGTGCACAGGGGCATTAGCAGGCTAGAACAGTTTTGGTCTCCTAGTTCGAGTTCGGTGAATATTTAGTGGAACAGCATCCAAAGGCATCCTATACAAATGTGTGCCTTCAACTTTGTGGTAACAGTTTTGGAAAGAACAACACACAGCTGGAAAAGTCAGGTGTCCAATACTTTTTTTAATTCAGTAAATTTGTATTTGTATAGCACTTTTAACAATTGACATGTTTTAAAGCAGTTTTATACAGAAAATGTGGTAAGAAAGTAGGAGGGGGAGGGATGGATGTTAGTGATCTTATGGCCTACACGCCCCAACACGCCAGTTCTGTTCGAGGAGCTGCTGGAGGTAGTGACTTGTGCTGATGCGATGCCTGCCTCTTTTCCCAGACTTGCACACTGAGGTAATCAAGTCATGGAATAACCCTTATTCGGCCCGCCTCTACAGCCCCAACGTTTCTCTCTATGCTAATGTAGCAGGGCTGAGGGAGGTGGTTGGGAAACAATGCCCCAGGTTGAAGAGACACTGGCTGGCTATCTCTCCCTGGGTACTGCATCATCCTTGAGGCCCTGCTCCTGCCCACCAAGCCGCCTTGCAAGTGCTGGATGAGGGAATGCCTACGGGCATCAATGGGGTTAAAGAGCTGCGTCGTGCAACAGACCTGGCTCTCAGCGCCACAAAGGAGACCACTAGGGCCATTGGATTTTTGTGGTCTCCACAAAGGGGGCGGGGGGGTTTGGGTATGAAGAATGCTTCAGGGCACAGCCATCTCCCAGCATGTACCCATCTCAGCCTCGCCCAAAGATTAGTAGATGGGGTGCTCGCCACCTCTCAGGAGGCACCTAGAGCTGTGCCAGAGCATATCCCTGGCTCTAGACACACCAGAGGTCATTCTTGAGACATTGACCCCTAGAGATGCGCTATTGCATAGCCCCGGCTGTAGGCACACCAGGGGTCAGTCTAGAGAGACTGATTACCTTGAGACTATCTGGCAGCCTGGAAACACCTGCCGGATGTGTCTCAGTGGGTCCTGCACACTGTAGAGAGAGGTTATATGATTCAGTTCAGGTCTGGTCCGCCCCGGGTCAGGGTGGGGTGTGTCCCACTCTGGTGGGGCCCGAGCACGCTGTGGTTATGGAACAAAAGAGTAGAAACTTCCTTGAGCAAGCGAGCCATCGAGGTGGTTCCTTTGTTCGACAGAGAGTCCAGGGTTTTCTTGCACTCTCAACCCGCACCTTCACAGTGTGTGGATATGGCTCTGGCTCCTCTAAGACTCCAGTGCATCCGCATACTAAACTACATCAACAACTGGTTGATATTAGCTCGATCTAAGCACCTGGCGGCCATGTTTCACTGACCTGGTAAACCTCCTCGAACGCCCTTCCTGGGAGATTCCACCCAGGAGGGACCTTCTCTCCTTAATGCAGGGGAATCTTTGCTTTACCCCCACCCTGAGCTGTGTAGGATGTGGCTGTGGCCCCTCTCACTACATGGTGTGTGGGTCACCACTTGGCCCCGAGGTACCCTAAGGCTGAGGCCTTGAGAGGAACCAGACTCAAAAAGGGAACCCATTTGGGTGACATGAAGAGTGTGATTTTAATCTTTAAACAATACAGAAAATCATCAACCGAGTAAATGTGTGAGAGTGACGGACGACAGCATACAAATATCCCAGTTTGCCAAAAAAAGTCCATATCCATGATCCCAAAATATCTATGGAAGAACAATAGAATAGCCTTTATTTGTCACATATACATTACAGCACAGTGAAATTATGAAGTTATTCGCATATCCCAGCTTGCTCAGAAGATGGGGTCAGACATGATACGTGCCCCTGGAGCATAGAGGGTGGCAGAGTGGCAGCTTGGAGATACCAGGGGTTGGGGGTTCAAGCCCTGGTATCTCCAAGCTGCCACTCTGCCACCCTCTATGCTCCTTTACCTAAGAAAAATCTACTGATAAAAGACGACTAAATAAATCTGTTTTTAGCCTCGACTTGAACTCTGAGACTGTGTCTGAGTCCCAAACTAATTCGAAGGTTGTTCCATAACTATGGACTTTGTAAGAAAAAGATCTGCCCCTTGCTGTAGTCTTCATTATTTTAAATACCAACAATAGCCTGCTCCTTTTGATCTGAGTAGGCATGGAGATCATAATACTACAGAAGTTCACTTAGATACTGTGGTGCAAAAATGTTAAGTGCTTTATTCATTAGTAGTAGTATTTTATAATCAATGTGAGATTTAATTAGAAGCCAATCTAGACTGATTAAAACAGGGTGATATGGTCATATTTCTAGATCTAGTAAGGACTCTTGCTGCTGCATTCTGGACTAACTAAAGTTATTTATACACTTACTCAACACCCAGACAGTAAAGCATTACAGTAGTCTAATCTAGATTTAACATATTTATGAACTAGTTTTTCTGCATCCTGTAACGACATCATATTATAATTTTAGCAATATTCTAAGGTGAAAGAAGGCTATCCTGTAATTTATTCACATGAGCCTCAAAGAAAAGACTAGGTCAATAATCACACCAGGATGGTTTTTCATCCAGAGATGAAAAACCAACCAGATATGCTACACAATCAGAAAGTTACTTATAGCTGTTTTTGTCCACATATTGTCTTTCAAACTAGATCATTTGTATAATAATCAAATGCCACTGTATTATTTATGTTTGTACGCTATAGTGATAGGATGTAGCACTGCAAATTAATCACTGAAGAAATAGGTTGTTAACTCTTGTCAGGTAGCATGTCATTTTTTTCTTTCCAAACACCTTGTTAGGTGGTGCACAATCTGGATTTTAAACTGAGATACCTGGATAACAAACTTTGCTACAAATTATTACAATCATCTTAAATGTCCTTGTTTGGAGTAACATTAATATTACCTTTTATTGAAACTAAGGGTCCCAGATTTGTCCATAGGCTGCCTGTATTACGGAGTTTTCATAACTCCATATGATGTGTTTTACACCAGAGAACAAGCTTTACATTATGCCAGCTGACATTTGACATTATGCATAGTGATCCCAGGCTTGTGTGCAGCTGTTCAGCTATAAAAAGCCATATAATGAAGCTCCCAATGCAGAGGTCTTATGCTAATGTTGCTTCTAAATGCATTTGAAAATCTGTATTAAGTGACTCAAAAAGCATAGGGAATTTTTACACAGTAGACACTTCAGCTCTAAGCAGCCTTGCTCTGTGAGTTTGCGTGGTTCTAACATGTTGTGGCTGGCTGAGTTTACTGTGCACAGAAATGGAATATAAATACAAAAAAAATTCTGAACTTGCTTGTCTTCTCTTGACAGCACCACATTTACATGGGTGTGACTGATATGCTGGATAATCAACGATTAGTGGGGAGTCAATATACTTTTGACTGTATGGTGTGCGTTAAAGCAATACGCAGTTAGTGCTCAGGGGTCCCCATTTTGGAAGTTTTGTATGTTCTTCCCATGGGTTTTGCCCCAGGGATTCTGCTTCGCACAGCTTTCAGGAACATGCTGGTAGGTAAATTGGTAAAACTTACTTGTATGTAGGAGTATGAATGTGTGTAAATGTGCTTGGTTAATTCGCTTAATACTCAGGTTGTAATTCCACCCTACTAGGAATACCTAGCGCACCTCCTGCTCTCAGAAAACACTGACCACAACAAAACAGTGAAGATGAATGATACATTGTGTTTAAATAACACTAATCCAGTAGATCATCAGTTTCATTACACTGCAATGGAATCATACCACTGACATATGTAGGCCATGTGCTGCTTTAAGATGGCTGTGGAACCCGTTCCTACTGTTTATATTTAAAGAGCAACAGTTGCACATTCAAATAGTCATTTGATCAATTGTCAAATGTCTAATCCATTGCACAGCAGGTCATAAAAAAAAATATGCATTTTGTGTTATAAAATGGAATTTACAGTCATCTGCAAAACTACTGTAACAGCCATTCTAGTCTTTTTTTTGTATGGACTGACAACAGTGAGAAATACATCTAATGTAATCAGGAAAAACTTCATCAAGCAACAAAACAATCACTTAAAACACTAGCAAAGGACTTAATCAGGGGAACGGATTCACTGGAAGGTTTATAATAGCCATCAATCACCCCACCATACCACAATTGAGCATGCATTTAAATACTGCAGAAAAACCACAAAACAAATAAGTCAAGTCAAGTCAAGTCAGGTTTATTTGTATAGCGCTTTTCACAACAGACATTGTCTCAAAGCAGCTTTACACAAATCAACAGTTAAGTGAATGGTGTGAATTTGTCCCTGATGAGCAGCCGTGGCAACTGTGCAAGGAAAAACTCCCTTAGATGTTATGAGGAAGAAACCTTGAGAGGAACCAGACTCAAAGGGAACCCATCCTCATTTGGGTGACATCAAGAGTTTGATCATAAATCTTTCAACAATACAGAACACTGGAGAGTGAGAACTAACATAAGCACTGGAGTATAAGATTATAAGTAATGTTCTTTCTGCAGTCTTATACAGTCTATATGGTTAGTAGCTCCTAGTTTTATGAGCTCAGCATTTGTGATCATCACAGATCCAGCATCAGCTTCTCCATGCCAGAGCCTTTAAACACTCCAGGAGGTCCAATGTCAAACTCCACACATGTAGCGGGATCCAATGGCACTGGTACATCTCTAGATGGTTCGGGATGTTTGCGAGTTCGGCATCTACTACTTCAAAGGTCCGTAATCATCAAGATGGTGGGAGGTGACTGGAGCTGGCCAAACCTCAGGATGTCTCGGGATGGGGAGAGAAAGAGAAGCAGTGGAGAGGAATTAGCGTAGCTGCTGTTAATGATATTAACAGCACAAATTGATAATGTGCATGTAATCAGATGTTCTGGAGCACAAGGTTATGATGTGTGATGGTGTTATGTGTAGGCTTTGCTAAAAAGATATGTTTTAATAAGAACTGAAAGAAACTACAGAGCAAGCCTGTAGACAGTGGGTTATTGAAAGCAAGGGATATGCTTATGTATATCAATATAAGGATATGCTTATATCAATATATTTTACCTGATAACTCCAATTATAGCTTCTGCTCATGTAAGTGTTTTAGGCAACTAAAGGCACCATGTTGTTTAATAAATCTAGATGTAAATATTAGGAAATTAGCCCCCAAATAAGTGATAGCCCCCAAAACCTACATTAAAAATACTACAACAAATGTCTCCAGTGTATAGTACAAATACCACAGTTCCTTTCAAAATACTTTTGCACAGTACTGTAGTAGTCCTTTTCCATTATTTTCCATCAGTATTTTTTATATTTTTATGAACACTTTAATTAGAATCAACATTATTTTCTATATTAGTATATACATATATTTAATATATGTCAATCAACATGTCCCTGTTGCTAAAACATCAATGTCTCATCCTGACACTATGGCTTCTCTCACTCGACAAACTCGCTGATTCATCATGATACTCTATTACTATTTGAAGCTTCTGCATTTCTTACTTCTGAAGTTCTACACTTCCCAAAACTGATTAGGCATAGGTTTCACTTTTGCTTCAGTGGATAAACTCACCTTGGTACTACTGCTTGTACACTGTCCCATGGTGCGAATTGACAATATGCTAACACCAAGCATCCTTTAAACACACTTAAAATTGTCAAAAATATACAGATGTAGAAAAGTAATGATTCATATACTTACAATCTTATGCCATTTCTAAGAGTTCCCTTTTGAGTCTGGTTCCTGTCATGGTTTTTTTCTTCCTGCAGTTTTGAGAGATTTTTTTGCCATTGTCACCTCTGGCTTGCTCATCATGTATAGAAATCTACATCTGTATTTCTGTATAGCTGCTTTGTGTCAATATATTTTTCTTAATGTACAGAAGAAATTTAAAAGTTGAACAAAAACACACCATTGCTGCACCGGTAATATATTTGTTACATCAGTGCTGTTGGAGTAAATGACTATCATCTGATCCAGCTAATCAGATATTTATCAAGCTGTGGGTTTTAAGAGCTGAGTTTAACAACATAGATAGTACACATTGTCACTAGGTTATGTATGTAACCCTAGTTCCCTGAGATAATCGTCATCAGCGGGCGACTTTACATAAATCAGGAAGCTACAAAATGGCTGAGCGATGGTAGCAATATTAGCTTCTGAAAAAAGAGAAGGTGGTTTGGGTGGTTCCAACGGGAACGGGAGCTTTGAGGATGGATTGGGACTGTAGTTAATGTAAACAGTCTGCTACATTGACTCATGACTACAGTTTGCTTTTGATCACATCACTGTACCCCGCAACATTGTATATCTGCAATAAATGGACATTCAGTGCAACCCAGATGAAAATGGGTTCCCTCTTGAGTCTGGTTCCTCTCAAGGTTTCTTCATTATGCCATCTCGGGGAGTTTTTCCTCGCCACAGTCGTCACTGGCTTGCTCATCAGGGACAAACTTACACTTATAAAGAACATATTCATTTTTATCACCACATTATCTGTGTAAAGCTGCTTTGAGACAATGTTCATTGTTAAAAGCACTATACAAATAAAAAGGAATTGAATTGAATTGAATTGAAGGTAAGCGCCTCAGGGATGCAGGGAGTATGGCCTGTTGACGCAGCGTCCGGTTCCCTCAGGGAACTAGGGTTACATATGTAACCTAATGACGTTCCCTTTCTGGAACTCGAGCTGCGTTGAAACGCTTTGGGAACGAGTGTCCATAGTGACCAGACCCTGCCTAGTGTGTCTGAGCACCAACAGCCTGTAGGACAGAGGAGCCAGGAGTGGCTCTGACGTTGAGGTCGTAAAACCTGACAAAGTTCAAAGCGGTGGACCAGCCTGCAGCGTTGCATATGTCCTGTAAGGGAACCACTAAAGACCAGGCCGCCATACTCTGGGTTAAATGCGCCTTGACTCGGAAAGGATTGGGAAGACCAGAGGACTCTTACATGTGGTAATAGCATCCATGGTCCATCTGCTAAAAGTCTGCTTATTGGCAGGAAAACCTTTGCTGTGAGGGCCATAGCAGACTTTCTCTATGGACTCGTCCTGTGGAGATATGTATCCAGTGCTCCCACTGGACACAGTCAATTTTGCTTTTCCTGGTCTGGGGCTAGAATGCCTGCAAAAACAACAGGTCGTGAGGGAGCCGTAGGCACCTTAGGCACATACCCAGTTTTAGGGTAGAGAAAGGCACTGGCCATGCCAGGGGTAAACTCCAGGAGAGACAGGGCCACAGACAGAGTCTGTAGGTCCCCGACCTTCTTAAGAGAGGATATTGCCAAAAAAAAGGCGGTCTTTACCGACAGGTACCTAAGGGCCACCTCGGGTACATCAGGTACAATAAGCTATGATAGAAGACACGTAAACCTTTAGGGTGGACGGGGCCAACCCTGTGGCAAACTGTTCCTGCAAGAACTCCAGCACTGAACCAACTGGGCAGTTGACTGGGTCTAACTGGTGGTGCCCACACCACGTGGTGAACAGCAGCCATCTAGTGGCATACGACCTCCTCGTGGAGAGAGCTCTGGAATGGAGGATGGTCTCAACTACCTTAGTAGAGAGACTAGCTGCTAGAAACTGTGCCCCCTCAGGGGACATAGCCATAGCTTCCATAACTCTGGCGGGGGGGTGAACTAGGGTTCCCACTGCCTGCGAGAAGAAATCCCTCCTGGAAGGAATTTCCCAAGGAGGTCTGTTGAGGAGGGACAGCAGGTCTGTAAACCACGGTCTGACCGGCCAACTAGGTGTCACCTGGAGGAGACATACTCCTTCCTGGCAGATTCTCTCCAGAACGCCTTGGCCACCTCTGCACCATGGCGTCCAGCCCCAGTGGGGCTGGGTGAGAGAGAGAGAACCAGAGGGAACAGAGTGAAGTCTCCCGAGTTGCAAACAGATCCACCTGGGCTCTGTAATATCTCTGCCATATCTGCTCCACCACCTCAGTGTGGAGCCTCCATTCGCCGGGCCTCAGCCCTTGCCTCGAAAGGGCATCTGCTCTCTAATTCAACTGACCTGGGATGTAAACTGCTCTTAGTGAGAGGAGTTTCCCCTAGGACCATAGGAGGATCTGCTGCGCCAGAGATCAGAGAACCCCCCGGTGGTTGATGTATGAAACCACCGACGTGTTGTTTGTACGGACCAGCACGTAGCGATCCCTCAGGTCTCCGAAGAAGTGTTTGAGTGCTATAAGCACAGCCATCATCTCCAGGCAGTTTATGTGCCATGAACAATGTAGCTTGTTCCACCGACCTCGTGAGGGATGCGTCCATATTCAGCGTTATGCGACGACAAGGAGCTTTCAGGACTGGGCCCTGAGACAGGAACGTAAGTTCTTCCTATATATCTAAGGTTCAAAGAGCTCGCCTTGAGACCTTGATAGTGCGGAGTGGGTTGTCCCCTCGGGAGAACCCTCTGTCTCTGAGCCACCACTTAAAGGGTCTCAAATGGAGGAGGCCAAGTGCAATCACGCTGGATGTTGCTGCCATGAGACCCAGCAGCCTCTGGAACTGCTTCACAGTGAGTGGTTGGCCTTCTCTTACTGTCCCGACTGCTGTGAGGATGGCTGCAATCTGGGAGGAAGACAATTGTGCCTGCATATGGTTGAGTCCCACACTATGCCCAAGAAGGTGATTCTCTGAAATGGAGAAAGCACACTCTTCCCTGCATTCAGTCTTAACCCCAGCGGGCAAGAAGGAACACACAGTGGTAATTCTGCTTGCATTTAAAGCTCATGGCTGCACAGCTTCACACAAAAAGCGCTTACCTGAACTATCAGAAGCTAATGTCGCTACCATCGCTCAGCCATTATATAGCTCCTGGTTTCCGCAACGTCGCCCGCCGATGACATCACGACTTGCTTATTGGACAGATTTCACATGTGATTCAGAGCGTGGACAACGCGAGACGTTGCCAAATTGTTTTGACGCAGCTCGAGTTCTTGAAAGGGAACAGCATCAAAATTTTCATTTTGAGAACAGTACTGAAACATAGGTTTTAGTTTAATTTCCTTGGATTGGTATATTTTAGAAGTCAAAGATATCTTAATTGCCTTTGAATTTCAAATAGGCAGAACGGAAAACATATTGATTATTAAAAAGAAACCCAATTGAATGCTTGTACATTATTGCAGTTATTATTTACAATATACTATATACAGCCTATTCTATGATAATAACA
Organism: Silurus lanzhouensis; assembly: GCA_039877035.1. Taxonomy (NCBI): domain Eukaryota; kingdom Metazoa; phylum Chordata; class Actinopteri; order Siluriformes; family Siluridae; genus Silurus; species Silurus lanzhouensis. Next base: position 24,351 of record JBCEWE010000541.1, read on the forward strand.
TATTCAAAAAATCACTTTCCCAGCTTTAGAAATCTATGAATGGCTATTTCTTAAGTCAATGCATCAACCAAAACACTGCACAGAATGTCTCTTCTGTAATACTGTATTTAACATTTTTGTATTAAGATCTTCGGTATAAAAAGGGTTACTTCCAAAAATATATCAGTTATCATTTATTGTGTGTGGCAGTGTGAAAAAAAGCTATGGCTAATTCATTCTCACTGCAATATCTTGCCTATGCACACCAGTACACTAATAAATGACACACAAACCAACAAATATAATAACTTGATCTGAATTAGACAACTACACTGGATCACGTTAATTAAGCGTTTTTGGAGCAGAATAAGGTTAGAGTATTCAACTAATACCACAGATATTGGTGTTAGTCATACAAAATTCCCACAGACATCTTCCTCATAAAAACACAGAGAAAATCACTGTCTCATTCTGACTCCTTCTGGTCATATTTTGTACTGCATCATGGCCACAACAGACCTGCTGCGAAATCGTTAGCCCTCTGTGATGTAATAAAAATATAATGTAATCAGTGTTGGAAGACTTAGGAGAGCTTGGGGCTAAAACAATGCATGTATATGAAGATAAATCATTCTGTAATGAAGTGAGTGATGATCCTCTTGGTCATGCTGAGTTGGGAATGGTTTTGCCTTGGCCCAGTCTTCCCACTTCCTGTTTGTGTGCACAATCAGATGTCTAGTGCCCATTCCTTCTGTCAGCTTGAGCAGCTCATGCCAGTATTTATCACTCTCTGGAGTTACATTAACCATGCCAGGGTGAGCATTGTTAGACTGGTGTCTAGACACAGAGCTGGCTTGCTTTTCCGAGCATTGTTTGCTGGCATTTTGAGCAAGCAGAGAAACAGGAAGTCTTGCATGGAGACAAACCCATACCTGAAAACTGTGTAAACATTTTATATTTCCAGTGAAATATACACTAAGTGGCTTTAATAAGGTACGCTTGCCTTTTTAAATGCATTTATTGACATTCTGTCATAAACATTTGCAATACAAGGGAGTGCTGTATACTGACTTTGTGACAACCCATCTGTCATATGGGTGGTGGATCACCGACCCTAGCAGAGAAAGGGCACTGACACTGACAAACCATCTAAAAAGGCCCTCAGCTCAGTTCAACAACTTAGCTCATTTCAATGCCATATACAATAGGGTTTCCTGTTGTGTGCCTGAATAATAATAATAATAATAATAATAATAATAATAATAATAATAATAATAATAATAACAACCAGAAATCCAGAATGCCAAGCTGTAAGGTCATATAATCTCTTACACCTAGCAAATTAAAACTTTTGACAATATTAAAGCAAATTAGAAAGAGCTACAGGTAGGTTCCCTGGTGGTCTAGTGGTTAGGATGCGGCGCTCTCACCGTTGCGGCCCGGGTTCGATCCCCGGTCAGGGAACCGACCCCAGCCATTAGGGTTGTACAAGCCTGTCCACTCTTAGTGCCGGTCCCAAGCCCGGATAAATGGGGAGGGTTGTGTTAGGAAGGGCATTCAGCGTAAAAACAATTGCCAAATCGAACATGCCAATCATGAATACAGATGATCCGCTGTGGTGACCCCTAATGAAAGAAGCTGAAAGAAAGTTTAGAAAGAGCTACAGGTGACAAATTCAAAATGTATTTTAGTATCTAGTCTCTAGGTTACGTATGTAACCCTGATTTCCTGAGGGAACAAGATGCTGTGTCAACAACGATTTGAAAACGCTTCCACATGAACACGATCTGAATCATGTGTGTAATCTGTCCAATGGTATGGCAAAACCTCATTGGCGTGGTGCTTCAAGAGTGAAGGAAGTGCTTGCAGGGATGCAGGGAGTGTGGCATGGAGACACAGCATCTCCTTCCCTCAGAAAACCAGGGTTACATACGTAACCTAGAGACATTCCCTATCAGGAACTTGAGCTGCGTCAACAATGCTTTGGGAACGAGTGTACAATATCACCACACTGACCAATTTGATCTGCCTGTGGCACTAAGGTCAAGGCTGATGAAGGTCCTACAGCAGTGGACCAGGCTGCAGTGTTGTAAATGTCTTGGAGAGATACCCAAGAGGACAAGGCCTTAAAGGCCGCCTCGGCCATGCCTGTATAATTGGCGTCCAGCTGGTGAGTAAGGGAGAACAAGAGAGAACACTGCGACGTCTTTCGACACTTTCGACATCTTTTCGATCCCACACTTCTTTTGCCTTGAAAGGGCGTCTGCTCCTTCATTCAACGGCCCCAGGATTTATAGTGCTCTCAGTGAAAGCAGCTATGCTTAGGCCCACGGAGGAGAGAGAGCGCAGACCCCCCCCTGGGGACCAGTGATATGTTGTCCGTATGGACCAGCATATGATGGCGCCTAAGGTCTGAGAGGAAATGCTTCAATGCTAGAGATGGGGCCCTTTCCATAAACCTAGGGCGGAGTGGCCACTCATGACCGTCCCCTAACCTGTGAGGAAGGCGTCCGTCATTAACATTATGCAACAGCAAGGAGCCGCCAACACAGGACCCTGTATCAGGAACCCAGGATCTCTCCATAGGTCTAAGGCCCGTAAGACTCTCTGCGTGGCCTGGATTGTGCAGAGTGGGTTGCCCTTTTGGAAGAACCCTCTGTCTCTGAGCCACCACTGTAGGGGTTGCATGTATAGGAGACCAAGTGGCAACACATTGGATGCAGCTGCCATCAGATCCAGTGTTCTTTGGAACTGCTTTACAGTGAGTAGCTGGCCTTCTCTCATTCTCTTGATGGCCATGAGGATAGACTCAACTTCTGCAGGAGACAGCCTTGCCCGCATAAAAGCCGAATCCCACACTACGCCTAGATATGTGGTTCTCTATACCGGAGAAAGTACACTTTTCTTGGTGTAGGGTGCCCACCCAATGGCCCAATGACGGAATCCACTGGTGTGGGGAAAAGGTATGCTGCATGTTAGTCTTTCTCGCACGGCTGTAAAAGATTACTTAAATGGATTGCACTTACATTGGCATTCAGACTTAACCCCAATTCCGTCATATGGGTGAGAATGACATCTTGATGCCGGGTCACGAGGTACTCTGAATGAGCTAATATCAACCAGTCATCTATGAAGTTCAGTATGATGCCCCGGAGTCTCAGAGAAGCCAGAGATGCAGCCACACACTTTGTGAAGTTGGGGGTGAAAGTGCAAGGCCGAACGGAAGGACCTGATATTGGTAAGCTTCGGCCCCAAATGCAAACCTTAGGAACTTCCTGTGTAAAGGAAGGTTGGATATGTGAAAATACGTTTTTTAGATCTATCCTGATTTGGGACATGACCTGTTTTAGGGTGAGCTTCTTAACCTTGAGTGTCAATAGAGAGAGGTTTTGCTGAAGCATTCTCCGCTCCCAAGCTAACGACATGCACAGCCAGAAAGATTGCTTGCTATCCGTTCTTTTACAATTTTACCACACCTTACATTTTCCTGTAGAACAGACACACACAAAGCACTTCCTGACCAAACAGAAGCTAGCACCGTTTCCACCGCATGTGTTCTTATAGCTTCCTGGTCATGACATCACCCCACTGGTGGCATTGCGTGGTTCGGTTGGTTAGATTACAAGCATGTTCCCAAATTGTTGTTGATCCAGCTCAAGTTCCTGAACTCGAAGCAGAGTTATTATCTTTTCTTTGATATGCAGTGTGCACAATTATTTGGCCTGGCTTTCATTCTCTTTTAATAAATCTACTCAACTCATGTGAGATATTTCCACTTGAATTGATCGTATTCCATGAGTACTTCATACAATATTTGACAGATAACACTAACACTAACACAAACAACCCTAACATTTATGCTTTGATAAATGGTACACTGAGGTGTTTACTGCATCTGCAAGAATCTTAATTAGGTAGTAAGTGTCAAGTATCATAAATGACAGGACCAAAGGTTTTCCAGCAGAACATTGCACAGGGCATCACACAGCCTCTGCTGATTTGCCCCACTTTCCATGGTACATCCAGGTGCATTCTCATGCTCAGGTAAAAAGAACACACACAACTGGGCATCCACATGACATGAACAGGCCACCTTTTTCCCCTATTCCACATTTTGTGCTACAGAAACTTTTCTGTGAGATCAGACTGGATGGGTTAGCATTTGATCACTTCACACATTGGTGAGCCATGGGCACCAATGACTTATAGTAATGGCATTTCTTATAGTGAACATGGGAAATAAAATTATACTTAATCAATTATACTCAAAATCTTATTATATTTATTATGCTCAAAATTATTCTGTTTTACATTAGAAAAGAGTAAATATCTCATAGGTAAAATAATTTTTTTTTTTCATTTAGTAGAAACGCAGGATTAAAATTATAGTGAATAATGACAAAACACGTTGTACTCATAATTTTTTTTATTATGATGATATTTTTAACAAGTCAGCCTACAATGTCTTTTTTCTGTCTTACTGTGACATTCATTTGAATTTATACCCAAACTAGGCCATGTCATACATAAGAAGTAAAAGGAAAAATGCATTTGGAAAATTTTTTTATAAACTGGCACCAGCTTTATGTTTCTAATTACACAGTACACTCCCAGTATACTTACGCATTGTTTCTATTTTTTCTCGTTGTACTATAAGATTCACTGAACTAAAACTTTGCAAATAAAACTGCTGTAGTTAAGCAGATTACAGAGTAAGATTTTCCGGTGGGGGTTTGTTTTGTTGTTTTGTTTGTTTTTAAATATAATGAAATCATAAATATTTGGAACCATGCCAAATTTTGACACTTGAAAAACCTATTACTTTTTTATCATGAAGAGAAATATGCGCCATTCACAGTGATGTCACAAGTGTAAGCGACCAGCAGGGGGAGCCTTCATACAGGGCTATAAAATGACTGTATCTACAACAATACTAATCACAGGTGAGAGAAGGAAAACGTAAACATGCATTATTACCCTTATTTTTAGTGATACAATATTTAACATTTGCGCAAAACACGCTATAGTGTATTTGATTTTGACCAGTCCAGTACTGATGTTTTAGTTGTGTTTCTATCTTTGAAGAAGAGGCATTCCCGTTCTGTTCACTTTTAAATATTACCAAATATTATCTTTTTCACTATTAATCTGATCTGATCTAATCTTTCACCATTATCTGATTACATACTGGTACAGTTGTAGGTCCTGAGCTTAAGTTACTGTCTGTGCAGAGTTTTGCATGTTCTCCCTGTATTCACAAGGATTTCCTCCAGGTTCTCCGCTTTCATTTCCAAAATATTCCAGTAGCTAAATTAGCTCCTCTAAATTGTTCCTTATATAGGATCAGGATCCATCTGTTACCAAAATGAAAGCAATTCCTGGAAAATTATAAATAGTTTGATTTCAGCAGTTAAATATGCTGTTTAAAGAAATAAAAGGACAAAATATAACTGATGTAACTGGAAGCTGTTTATAAATTAATTTTACTATTATTGCTTTAATTAAACTAGTTTTGTCATAAACAAATAAAATGGAGTCTTGGGTGCCAAAAAGTGTAATGGTAATGTTTAGTGATGTAAAACTCTTTACATGAGAGAGCTAGAAAACCACCAAGGCCAGAAAATGCAGTATTATAGTTTACATCTTTGAAAGACTTTATATAAAGGTTGTGTTTGGTATAATAAGTGCAGCGAGCTTTTCTTTTTTTTCTATGAATTGTGCAAATGCATCTCCTATTATAAAATTGTACTATAAAGGCACATGATATATTTATTTTCTTTATTATATTTTATATCTTTGCTTTCTAAACTGTACTTATACAGCATTAAGATTAATATGGTCAGTACAATAGATAGATTTGAAAAAAAAAATGTATAAAGCTATTTCAATAATTTCTTGTTCATTTTTTTAGCAGCAACAGGCTACAAGGACACATACTGTAGTTATTGTGCAGGACACATACTGTAGCCTCAACAATTTGTTTCAAAACCCTTAAGCACACACCACTCAGGCCCCAGCAAAGATGGTAATTTTACCTTTAAGCTTGAGCTGATGACACCGTAATTATGGTGTGGGATTTACCGCCCTTGGAAATAGAGAAGTCTGACATTCCAATACCAGATGGAAGCTTGGCCATAAATACTGGAGCCTTACCTGGGGGTGATCCCCCATCTCTGGAGTCTAGAAAACTGACCCTATAGTGCAGACTTTTCTGATCGTTCACACAAATGCAACACTTGACCTGTTAATGCCTGGAGAAAGTAGTTTGTCTAGAACATCCACAATGAAGGTGATACTGTCACTCAACCTATTTGTATTTCAGATTTAATGACAGGAGCAGGCATGGTGTTGGAATGGGGGAATTTTTGCCATTATCCTAGTTCATGCTATAACTTTTAGAAGAATTTAATATGCTGACAAATGCTAAATATATGCCTGACCTCAATGTTAAGTTCCCCATGAGGTCCTAATGAGCAAGCATACCCATGTATATCATTGCTGTTAATTCAAGTGTGAAGGCAATTACAGTGTGTAAAAATTAATCCAAATTACGCATAATTTGTGAACTTTCACAAAACACATAGTAAAACATAGACTTAACATATCTTCCTTCTTTTCACATGTGTGTGTCGAATGCAGAATGCATATTTAGTTTAATGAAGTCAAGTGGTTTGGCTGGTGAAACTGGTGGGTATGAGTGAGTGGTCAGATAGGAAGCGCTCAGAAAAAGTAAAGATATGAATATGAATATTCAAAGATCATGGGCAAATATTAACTGAAAGAATAAGTGGGCTTATAAACCCAGCCCACCTTACATCTCTATTTGAGACCAAATATGAATGACCATTTTTTAATGACCAACTTATTAGTGCCAAATATGAATTAATAGAACATACTGACAATGCAAAAAATTCTAACTCTGACTCCATCTCTGTCTCTAACTCATCCTTTTACTTTCAAAAGTAAAAGAAAAGAGAATTAGTTTAACCATGCTTTCTTTGTGTCAATTTCCAACGCATGTATGAATATTCGGAGCACTGATTATATACAGATACAGAGAGTATTACTACATTACACATCTATGTTTTACAAATGAGATGCAAATAGAAATTCCAGAATCCTAAAGAGGGAAATAGCATCCAGTTACATCATCATCTTGCTTCTTTTAATGCTGCAAAATGGGAGCAGTGTGTACAGACCAAATGCTTTCAAGTAAATGCTTAGTTTCAAACAATTGTTTACCAGAAAACAATGTACTCTGTTGTTCCTGTTTATAGTTTACTCATTTTATGCTTAGCTGTTACTGAAGTTAAAGTAAGCTTTGCTTGAATTCGATTTACACTGGCTTTAATGTAGCACTAGATAAGGTAGCATTCAAGTAAGGATCACTACTGTAAGGTAAATGCTGCATGTATGAACTTACTGAACCACAGCTTCATTTATACCCTAAGGTTTAAGGCTTCCAGGGCACATGTCCTACTAAAGCACTCAAATGTTATAGATTTAGTGTACTGTTGTGCTCTTTCCTTCTCAAGAATCTCACCCAGTGGACTCAGTAGCATAATATAAACTACTGTATTTAAAATGAGAGAAAAATGGAAATCAGAAACATGTGTCAATAGCAGATCTCGGGATAAAAATAATGTAATAAATTTGGAAGTATACTTTTGTTTTTAACTCACCAAACTATCACCCTGTAGGGCAGAGCCAGCATAATTATAACACGCTTGATTTTTGTAGGCAGACATCACTACATTGATATACAAGTACAGTAAATTTTTTCTATCAGTGGGATTTGTCCATTCTTGCTTAACATATGGTGTGAAAAAACAACAACTGGAGAGGTACTGGGCACACGCACCCAGCTATGCACACAATTTATCAGAACAAGCCACCTACTTCTATTGCTGCATGGTTTGTTTTAATTGTTTACAAGCCCATTGTGGAAAGAGTTTTGGTTTTAGACAGAGGTTGGCAAACATCTGACCAGTTTGGAGCAAAGAAGCCCTTTAAATGCACTGTATGTTCTGACTCCTTTCTATCATTGCCAGCATTAACTATTTTAGCTATGTTTTCAATTTCAATTCAACTTAAGTTTATTTCTATATCGCTTTTCACAATGGACATTGTCTCAGAGCAACTTTACAGAATTTACGAATTATAAAACTATAATTTAAATAAGTGAACTTTTTGTATTTATCCACAGAACCAGTATCAGAGCAAGTGAACTATGTGTGCTATAGTAACACTTCTATAGGATCAGACCAGAAAGGTAACCTTTACTTCACATATACAGTACAGACCAAAAGTTTGGACACACCTTCTCATTCAAAGAGTTTTCTTTATTTTCATGACTATGAAAATTGTAGAGTCACACTGAAGGCATCAAGGGCTATTTGACCAAGAAGGAGAGTGATGGGGTGCTGCGCCAGATGACCTGGTCTCCACAGTCACCGGACCTGAACCCAATCGAGATGGTTTAGGGGTCTCTCGGGGAACTTCTTCAAGACTGTTGGAAGACCATTTCAGGTGACTACCTCTTGAAGCTCATCAAGAGAATGCCAAGAGTGTGCAAAGCAGTAATCAAAGCAAAAGGTGGCTACTTTGAAGAACCTAGAATATGACATTTTTCAGTTGTTTCACACTTTTTGTTATGTATATAATTCCATATATAATTCCACATGTGTTAATTCATAGTTTTGATGCCTTCAGTGTGAATCTACAATTTTCATAGTCATGAAAATAAAGAAAACTCTTTGAATGAGAAGGTGTGTCCAAACTTTTGGTCTGTACTGTACATCAATAATTGTCTTTACTTTTACCAATTTTTGTAGGTATGCAAGGAACACCCCACAAAATCTGTTGTTTTGGATATGTTCTGACCCAGTCGTCTAGTCACAATTTGGCCCTTGTCAAACTCATTCAGATTCTTGTGTTGGCCTATTTCTCCAGTTTCCAAAACCTCAAGAATTGACTGTTCATTTGCTACCTAATACACCGAACAGTAAAGTGAAGTCCGACCCCTGGAGGTGTGCTGTGCACCAAGTTTTTAGCAGCAGATCTTGTAAGATCCTGTAATTTGCGAGGTGGGGCCTTTGTGGATCAGACATGTTTTTCCATCACATCGCACAAATGCTTGATTAGATTGAGATTTGGGGAATTTAAGGGCCAAGTCAACACCTCAAACTCCTTAAACCATTCCTGGACTATTTTTGCTTCGTGACAATTTGGCCCTTGTAAAACTCACTCAAATCCCTATAGTTGCCCATTTTTTCTGCTTCTAACACATCAACGTTTTGCCTAATATATCCAACCCAATAACAGGTGCCATGATAAAGAGATAATCAGTGTTATTCACTTCACCTGTCAGTGGTCATAATCTTATGCCTGTTCTGTGTTTATCCCCACCCCTTGACAGTAAAGCCATAATCAATGCTATTTACTCGACCTGTAAGATGCTTTGTAGCTGATCAGCGTACATTTATGTTGAATGCTGATTTACACAGTGTGAATCTTTAATTTACATTATGCACATCATGTCTCTCATTTCCACCTAGTGTCAGAACATGTCTAGTGTCACTTAAAATTTCATCAGAAAAAACAGTGGCAGCCATTTATTAGATGGCTGACACGTACCAGATGAAGTTCACTTCCACACACACACACACACACACACACACACACACACACACACACACACACACACACACACACACACACAGCATGGGTCTTACACAAAGAAAAGTGTCTACTGATCCTATCTGGCTAAGTGTTAACACCTTAGGGTCAGAGGGCTGTAAGGTCAATGAGTAGCGCAGCTTCTTGTCATGTCTTGCTGCTTAGCAAGATTTCCTGTGCCACGTTTCCATTTCTGCATGTTCATACTCTTTGTTGCGTCTCATGCTCCACCTTATATTCATAATTCTCCCATATGTTTTAATGCCAACCAAATATCAATTGCCTGTCAGGGATAAATGGCTATGCTTTAGATATGACTGAGCTTACATATCAATTTATTTATTTTTTTTTTTTTTTTTTTTTTTTTTTTTATATATATATTTATATAAAGACATATTTAATTCCACTCCTGGCTAAACAAACCAAAAATACACAGCAGAAATTGACTTTGGGAGTGTCCACTTAGTGAACTTTGAGTGTCAATAAGCAAAACATTAGACTGGTGCTATTAACTATCACTGAGACACTGAAAACATTTCCTGATTTTGTGCACATCTCTACACCTGGTCACAATTTTTCATCAGTGAGTGCACAATATTAATGTGAAAATTAACACTGCAAATTCCTTCATTCATCTTTTTCCTGGTCAGGGTCAAGGGGGATCCAAACTTTTTTTTCTGGAAACACTGCTCATTAAGCAGGAAAACACCCTGGATGGCAGGGCACTACTCACATAGTTACTACTTAAAGTTTGAACCTGGTGTTGTGAGTTCCCCGGTGGGTCTATGAAACACCGAAATTATTTGTCAATTTTAAATTGTTGTATATTGTTGTATATAATTATGTACCGTGATAAAAGCATATTATGATCGATGCAATGTTTATACCATAATTACAAATACTGCAGATATATAATAGCAAGATACAAAGAAGAGGGTTGTGTCTGGTATGTGTCTAGTAATGTTTATGATCTCTGAAACACTGTGTTGGTCTTGGATCCTGCTAGAGTCTGCAGATGTTTCTGAAGAAAAAGATGTTATGAATGTGAATAACAACGAAATTTGTTGCTTCACAGTTAGCTCGGAATACATAGCCAAAAGCTTTGGGTGCTAAGTTGGCACCAACATTGTTTTGATATTTTTAATGAATTACACATACAGGAAGAGTGTGGATTCTGTTTCTTCTAACTTGGTTTATACATATTTAACATGAACTGGTCCTACATTGCATGCAACAGCCCTATGTGTTCATCTAATAGAAATAGAAATATAGCATAGTAATCTATTGGTGTAGTAATGTGCAGTATGGTTCAGACCAGTTGGTGGAACTATAGTTTTTTTTTTTTTTTAAAGCTATTCAGTTCACCTTTGTAATATAAACTCTAAAAAAAATTGTGTAAAAGTGAAAAATATTATTTTGATGTAACTCAGTTCATTTACATTTTATATGAATAGTGCTTTTAACAAATTACATTGTCCCAAAGCAGATTCACAGATTTAGATTACGAATGTAAATTTTAAATGTATGAATCAATCCTTAAAGTTTTATCCCTAAACATTGGCAACAACAAGCCATTGGCTGCAGTGGCAAGAAAGGCTCCCTTGGACCCTGGTCCATTCATTTTTATATACTGTATATATCTGTATATATTCATTTATAAATACTGTATATAATTATAAGTTCCATCATTTTTTAGGTAACTCGAATATGACTGTTCATGGCAAACTGTTTATATAATTACAGTCCAAATCTATAATTGTGGTTCTTAAGTTAAACCCTGCTCAGTCACTTCATGGCTCTTTAGACTGTTTGTGTGGAAAACATCTTCAGCAGCACAGACTCCAATATTGGATTAATATAATAATTGATTTGTTAATAATAATTTAACAGATAAAATGTCCTTAAAGAACATGAATATAGATATGAAGATTTATTTTTTATTACATAGTATTTCATCCTTAATCTTAACGACATTAATATAATTATTTTTTTAAATGGACATAAAAGACAAATGATTTAAAAATAACCATACGTGGCACAGAAAAAAAAAGGTAATTCAGAAGCATTTCTGAAGTACACCAGATATCTGCTCTAAAAATACTGAAATAGTACTCAGGAAATCTGCCAACCCAGATTGTTCTTGTGGCTTTCTTCTGGGTTTTCCAGTTTCCTCCCATAAACTTTTATGCCATTCGTAGGGTTTTTCAGAAATTAGTTGTTAAATAAAAATTTTAAATTTAATAAAATAAAATAAAATAGTCATCTAGTCACCTCTTCCATAGGTACATTAAGTACAGCAGCAAAAACACGCTCACCTCCATTTTGTTAACATTTTAAACATCAGTGTTTTAGGCTACACTATTAAAATTGGTGCAATAAATGCACAATAGAAAAAATATGTGTGTATCATTCTACATCTGGAAATATACTATAAATATGGGTGCGAATGAGTGTGTGAATTGTGTGCATGTGTGTATGTGTAAACAAGGCTAGCTGATGGTGTGTTTCCAGCTTTTACTCAATGTGTTCTAGGTATAGACTTTAGATGTGGATAAAGTGCTTACTGAGGAGGAATGTATGAATGTATACATAGCAGCATCCAAAGATTCCAGTACTAAATGGATTACCTCAATTTACCATTATAATCTTTTACTAATATGAGTGAAGAATCTGTAGGGCTTTGGAGTAAGAAGGTAATTATTGGCAAACCATAAAAGCATTTAATACTGTGTGTTCATTGTGCTCGTGCAGCTCATCCACCCCACCTCCAACCTCCAACAAACTAAGAATAAACATCACCTGCAGTGGTTACAATGCAGCCATTTGAATTTATAACTATATAAACACAGTAAACATTTTCAGCCTATTTATTTCATCTCTCTCTCTCTCTCTCTCTCTCTCTCTCTCTCTCTCTCTCTCTCTCTCTCTCTCTCTCTCCCTATCTATCTCTCTCTCTCTATCTATCTATCTATCTATCTATCTATCTATCTATCTATCTATCTATCTATCTATCTATCATCACACACACACGCACGCACGCACGCACGCACGCACGCACGCACACACATACTATGAGATAACATCACAAAATCTCAGGAAAGGAAATTATATAGAAAGCAAATGGTCAAACCAAGTAGTCAACAAGACAAAATCTATAGATAGGTGACACAGATTGGCCATATTGCATGTAACCTCGGACAGAGATTTTTCAACATCCCCAAGGTTTAATCAATGTATCTTTTTTATTCAAGGTTTAAAATGTTTACCCTTTTAACATTTATAATGTAAAGGGTAAACATTTTAAACCTTGAATAAAAAAGATACACTGATTAAACCTTGGGGATGGTACAGTACAAATATACATAAAGTTTGCATTTGAGTGCGTGAGCAGTGACTCCCATGTAGCTGCACATGTATAAACCATGTGCCTGGTTTATAAATGTGCAGCTACATGGGAGTCACTGCTCATGCACTCAACTGCAAACTTTATGTATATTTGTAGGATTAAAAGTGGCATTTACTATACATGGCACATCAGAGACAGACATCCTGTTAGGTTTCCAGGTTGGACTGAAAATCTTTTAGCTATTGCATATAATTCATTGCTCTGCCAAAGCCAACAAAACAAATAAGTTGTGTTTCTTTCAAAACTTTTCACTATTATCAGGATTGTTGTCATAAACTGTATTTCAAATAAAAAAACTCTGACCTTACATCCAACAGTATTTACTAATATATAAAACAACGTTTTGATTTAACCTGATACTTTACTACTGCTCAAAGCTGCTGCAGTTGTATCTAATCTTCTAGTTTAAACTATTTATAAGTACATTGTGTCCAAACGGTCTCATAATGATGGGGTCCTGGTTTTGAACTTGGGTGAGTGACATTTTATTCCAGAATATTGAATATAAATATACTGAATATATATGACCATATTAGGCTGCACAAAACCAGACTGTTGATGGAACATAAACCAGTGTACATACTTTTTTATTTTTATGCACAGATTAAACCAAATAATCCCTCATATTTAAGAGAATAATCTCACCTGAGTACAGAGTAGTAAACTGCTGTTTTAATCTTAACAGCAATCTTAAAAGAATTAAAGTTATTAATTAGTGTATAATGTATTTGTTATTGTACATATAGTCCCTGATCTACCTCAGAGGAGTTTATGTAATAGCACACTGAGTTGAGCCAAATTAAGGATGTTTTATTGCGCAAAGTTATAAATTTGCGCATCGACCTCTGGGTGGCTGGCACAGAAACGCCCTCTCCTCGACGCTTGTTATTGATTACAGCCCTTGTCAATCACGTCAGAGGGCGGAGCCTCAGGCCCCTATATTCCTTTAAGGTCAGTGTGAGTTTCAGCTCGCATCTTCAGTGTTGTGCCGGTAGACGCGGGTTGCGCTTCAGCATCATTATTTGACGGATCGCATTGGTGGCCCATTGAGCTACAGCTTTGTAAGAAACGTTACAAGAAAACTGACCTGATTAAACGTGGATTTTAATTCCCGGGACTTGGGAACACCTGGCACCGTTCGCGTTTTGCTTCAATTGGGAATTCGACGAGAAAGTCGTGTTAGTAGAGGTGCAAGGTTACTTGATTATTTCGTTTGACTTGTGCCTGAGTGTCTCGTGCTTTCCTTTCTTTCGGGCTTTTCCCGATATCAGTATGTTCACTGAGCGCGCGCTGGCCTTGTTAAACTTTTGCATGCTGCTTCTGCTTCTGCTGCTGCTGCGTGCATCCGTGGCCCGTGCGTGCGCGCCGTGCTCAGAGCGCGCGTGCCCACCGGTGCCCACACGGGGCTGTGAGGACGGGCGCGTGCTGACGCGGGACCCGTGCGGCTGCTGCGATCTGTGCACGCGACTCGAGACGGAGGCGTGCGGCGGAGAGAACTGGGAGCTGGGGTCCTGCGCTCTGGGGCTCACGTGCATCGCTGTCAACCACACCGGTCCAGTTGCCATTCCTAATACTGGGGTTTGCACAGGTAAGTGTGAAATAGATAACGGTTTGTCATTTTATAAGTTTATTACAATTTCATTGAAACATAATACGATTGCGGGTTTTATATTTGTAAATATCCAAGCAATATAGCTTCCTTCACCTTTGAGTAAAGTGTTGGGGATGTGAAAGGCATGATTATCATCTCCCCCGATCAAACACACCTGGCGCGAGCTCCTGTACAAGCAGGCGTGTCGGAGTTGGGAATTAAGCAATGCACCGAGGTTGTAGGTCGCTAAAAACGTTTTTTTTTAACATTTAAAACACGTAATAAAATAGAAAAAGCTTATTAAAGTGGATGCCCGCAAGAATATCTTCTTATTGCAGAGGCAAAAACGGCTCAGTCTACTCGCGCACGCATTAATTGCATGCACGTGCCTCGTGAACTTGATGCGGGAGTGCCATGTCTTCTTCTTTTTCTCCACATGGACCTATCGAAAGAAGCCAAAAATTAGCAAAAGTAGTTTCTGAGTTCTGAAACCTTTGAGAGTTCTGACAGATTTTTCCTTGATATTCAATTTGAAATGTTATTCAAATTATGGTGATGTAATAGAATTATTAAATCAAAAAATAAGAATATATTAGATAAGATAAGGATATGAATCAATATATCATTTTGTTTGAATTAATAAGAAACTATGGATTCTGGCCCTCCCACTGTAAGTGAACATTAATTGAAGCCATAAGGCACTGCTATATTAACTTGTTTCGTCAGAAAACTGTTATACCAGTGCTGGTAACAACTTATAATAAAAGACATTTAATGGAACTTTGGCCAAATTATTGGCATCCATGAAAAAATCACCACCTTCTTAAATACCTCATTTAGATCTTAGAAAATACAATTCCACAATTCCATTATTGTTCTGGAAATTCTCTCAGCATGACCAAATGGATTGCTCAGGACACAAATACACAATCATGAGGGAAAGCAGAGGTGAGAACCTTCCTGAAGGTCTTAGAGCTAAATGACTATTTCATGCCATCATTATGGGGGGTCTGGTTGGGTTCCAGTTTTTTGTCCTCGGGGACAAGGACTGTGATTGAGACGTATTTAAAAGTGAAAGGCTAAAGGTTAATCTTGATTTGGACCTGGAGTGCCCATGGCACATTTGCTGCTTTGATTTAGTCTCAAAGATAATGACTTTTGTGATTGAAGTGAAACAGGCAGAACTTAATTTATATGAAATAGCATTAATAAGTGCGTTCAGACTGTGATAATCACTGGATTATCACAGTCTGAACGCACTTATTAATGCTATTTCATATAAATTAAGTTTGAAAATACTTTATTTTATATATATATATACATATATATATATATATATATATATATATATATATATATATATATATATATATAATATATAATTTTGCATCTGTTTATTCTTCATTTTTTCACTGTGGGGGTGGGGGTGGGGAGCAGCACATTGTGCAGGATGTGGTTGGTAACAGAAAATTAACTTTAACTATATATCATATAGAATATATCATCTCAAATAGTTCGGTAAAATCATTTGATGAGAGCTTGATGAGGCGTATAATCATCATCTCTTGTCTGATTGCAAGCAGCTGAAGTATAATCACGCTAATGTATTATGCATGCAAAGATCCATCATACATTAATTATCTCACTTGAGTTGCATGAATAAATGAAGTGATTTCTGTTCTGCTGATGACTCAAAAAAACTAATTAAGATCCAACATCTTGAGACTGCATATGATCTATTACATTATCATTAATGAATTTACTTACTATTATTTAAGGGTTTATGCATATATTGGTTATATTTTGCCACATAATTTATCCAATTCTCATCCCATAATTTTTTCCATTCTTATTTCTTCCGGGTTTCCTCTGGACTTTTCTCCCTTCTAATAAAAATAAGCAACAATTGGAAAAACACTGGCTATATACTCTATGATAATCACGATTATCGAAATATTTGTAGTGATTGTACATAGTAAAGGATAGTTTTCGAGTTGTGATTGGTATTTTTTAGAGTAAATTATGAATCATGCTCACCAGTGTTCGATTGCATGCAGCTCCAATCAAACACATTAGATGACACATTTTGAAAAAGAAAAAAAAAACATTTCTTACAAATACTCCTTATAGCACAGTGAAATTCTTTTCTTTACTTATCAAAACTTGGAAGTTGGGGTCAGAGCAAAGGGTCAGCCACACTCAAGGGCCGAGTTGTGCTTGGCCTTCTGATCAGCAACCCAGAGCCTTAATCATTGAGCCAGCTACAGACATCTCAGAGAGAAACTGGAGCTGCAACATTGTCTACTAAAAGAGGCATGGCATATAATGATACAAAACAGAGTAGCTACAAACCTGGTTGTTGTGGGTTTAACAGTGAAACATAAATAATATATTTATTCTAAGAATTTAAAAGAAAAATATATAATTTTGCTGAATTACAGCAGCAGACACATATCTCATTAGACTTGTATCATGTCAGAACAGAGTTCATGATGGACAGAAATTGAGGATGTGTTGCACATTCAAGATTTGTGCCATGGGATTATTAAGACTGTCGGATAGTTGTCCCACATGAGGACATTTCAATGGACCTAATCAAATATGAAAAATTATGTATTGAAGACTACTGGCAGTACTGTAGTTCAGCAACTCGTTGTATAAACCTTCTTAGCTTTTTAGCAGATCCTCTGTTACAGTTTATCAAATCATATGCATTTATGAAAATTATTCAACCAAAGACAGCTTATTAGGCCAGAAAGGGCTAAAAATGTCAAAGTATAAATTAACTAAATCACAATGTTTAAATATAAGTGTACCAAGAAAACGTCAAGTTTAAAACAAATGCCTCAGAGTAGATATGTGTAGTGAGACAAAAAGTTGTAGAAATTGCCAACAGTTGTTTATTTTTTTTTTGTATAATACAGACACTTAGATATGATGCCTGTGTAATAAGTAGAAGCCATATTCACTAAAAGGGAATGTACAAGTTGCATATAGAGCATTTACTTTCACACATTAATTTATTCATCTTTTATAAATGCTTTATCTAGCTTGGATCAAGATGATTTTGTTTGTATATGAAAAATATCACATTTAAACTTTTATCACAGTTAACAGAAAACCAGAGGCAAAAAACAAACTAACAAATAAATAACTATGGAAGTAGGCTGGATTGGTTATTTTTGTTATTTGGGCTATCTCTCATTCAAAGTCTGTGGTTCTAGTAAAAAGTATTATGTGAATCACCAGTTCCAAACATAACTAGTTGTATTTGTCTTATTTACCATAAGCCGATCTTTAAACAAGAAATGTTTTCACCATTAAGTTATCAAGTCAACATTTGTAGGCAAGTTGCTTGAAATAACTCTAGTTTAGCAATTTTAATAAAATACTTCTGCAATATGAAAATTAGTTTTTTATTAAATTGATTTTTCAAGGGCCTTAACCAGAAGATTTGACTTCCACCTAAGCACCTTGCATACCTTCCCTTCACCTAATTTGTTAGGTTAAGAAACATTTAAAGGTCAACTTTGCTTGTAACAAGAACTACATGTTCATTCCACTTGAAACTGGCCTTATCTAACGTTTCAGATACTTTCATTTTAGTTAAGCTAGCAGCCAAAGCCTGGCCTCTGGGGTCAACTGCTTCATTTCAGGTCTTGGGTACCAAGACATGAAGTCTCTAAGACCCACAGTGATTTGTATTTCATAGACTCACATATCATAATGTTTAACAGTTAGAAGTGATGGTTGTCATCACAAGGGAATCTCTGTAATAACACTAGATTGGTACCCCTTGCCTGAGTGCAGTATAAATGATGTCCAAGGTTTTAATCAACATCTAGTACTTCCATTTCCAACACTAGGGAATTTCAAACAGCCCCTGCTTTGTGACATCCATGCTGTAAGTGTAAAAATATGAAAGGTCCGGATGGAAAAGTGTTGGAGGCACAGATCATTTTAAGGTGACAGGAAGCAAACGTAAATGTTCTGGGGAGGCCAGATGAGGGTTTGGTTGAAAAGTCTGCTTATGCTCAGATTGCTAACCTGTCTGTCTGAAAGGGCCGCAGTCTCCTGCTTAATGTAGACACATTTATCCACAAGTTAGTTCATAGCCAGATGTGCAAATATGTGTCCCAAAGGCCTGGTTGTGTACTGCTTTCAGTCCATGAATTGCTTTCTTTAATACTTAAGGTTAACTTTTTTTTTTTTCCTGTTTAGGAAGAGCAGAACTTTCGGGCACAAGTCCACGATTTACAACTTTTTGCTTTAGGAAATGTTTTCAGAGGTACTTTAAAGGTCACACATATGGTTTGAACTTTGCATTTGTGTGTATCAAAGCTCTAAATTGATTAACACTGTGTACCTACCTAAACAGAAGGTGGATGTCTTTTATATGTTTTCTTAAGATTAAATTAATGATAATGATAGATATATATTACATAACAGCCCACTCATTATTTCTAAAGTACACTGAGAAGTGGGTAAAAGGTACTTTTAATTAGTCTACTTGATCACACTTTTCAGGAAATTTTTAAAAAAAGTTTTGTACTCAACTTACATTTGACAAAAGATATGTAATGTGTGTGGAATAAGACTTGGAGGACAGGTGGAATGTTAGATGAACCCTGGGCTCTGGTTGATTCCGATAAAAAACTCAACAAACTAAAACATCTTTTTAGCAACAGATTCACAGCTTTGCTCTGTTAAATTTAAATTCATGCTCGACATTTGTATGTGTATTGTGTGAGCCACTTTTTCTCTCTTGTTAAGTCAGTTACTAAAACCACAAAGAGACAGACATAAGTAAACTGGGAGTAATAAATCACAAGTGAGAATGATTACACATTACCTGCCAGTTGGACCTGCCACCTCTTTGGTCACATCTGACTCTTGACCATGCCCTCGCTCCCAGGTACTCCCACCAACCAGTCCAGGCTGGGGAACCATCCAGCCTGCAGCTGACCCCCCCTTTTGACAGAAAAGGTAATATGGCACCACCATCTGCAACATAATAATGTACCACCACATATTATTTAAATAATGCCAGATACCAACATGTAATTTATGCGTTGGCATCTTCTTCTCTATCGTGTCCTTTACTTTCACCATCTGGGACAAAATTGCCCCTGGCCTCTGTCTACAAAACACAAGGTAGACAAAATGCAACAGTTGGCCTTAGCATACCTGGCATAAAGCCTTCTCATATGGGTTTATCCACCAGAGCAGAGCTGACTTTTTAGTGAAGTCTATCTTAGGGGTGGTGATGTCCAAAATATTCGGTGCAAAACTCCAATACCAGTCAGCTAGCCCCAGAAATTGAGACACTGAGCATGTAAAAATCCTTGCTGTCTTTACAGTTTGGGGACTCACCTGCCCAAGGCCCAAGTGAAGCCCAGATATTGGATTTAGACACTGCATTTTTCATTTAGACACTGCACTACCTTTATGAAGTTAATACAAAAATAGACTGACCTGATGCTCTTGGGCACAAAAACCACAAGGCTGCTTCAATAACTGGGAAGACTTCACAATTTATTATATTTATGGCCCTTGTGGAAAAATGTGGTCGAGTAGTGGAAATCAACTTTGAGGTGCTGGTTTTGGGGATCCCACACCACTGGTTTCTGGGAGCTGGGACCAGGAACAAAAGGGGGAGGAGGGAGAAAAAGCAGGAATGCCTGACGGAGGAACCATCAAGTGATCCTCTGCCAGCTGTACTGCTTTGCCTAGGGATGCAGGCCATAGACACTAGACACATTATTTAAGTTTGATAGTACTGCTTTATGTTACCACTTTTGGTAAAAAGACTCTGAACTATGAAAGCCTGTTTTCTGCCACATAAAAAAAAAGGCAAATTAACTTTTCTTTACTTGCAATTCCAGCTTTATTTCAAGTAATTCAGACTTTATTTCTCGCAATTTGTGACTTTAGACCTTGCAATTCGGACTTTATTTCTCACAATTGTTAAAAAAAAATTTACTTGTGAGGAAAAAAGTCAGAATAGCAAAAATTATACTCGGAATTGTGAATAAAAAATAGCTTTTCTCTGGTTTCATGATTTGTCTTCAGCTAAATAATTTACATATGTGAATCTGATTGGATAGGGCACAACGGAAGATCTGCTACATGTCATGTTGTTTTTAAAACTTAATTGGGTGTGCATCTGGATCAGGGCCACCAGTTGATGACTCTTGGTTTAGAGTAGACAATGTGCAAATTTCTCTGGGGTAAAAATACAGTTTAATTTCTGTCTCTGTATCAACTAATAATTAAGACATAACAATGGAAGAAGTTGGGGAGGTTTGTGGGTCTTTCAAACCCAGCCTGTGTATTCTCTGGCTGTAACCTGACCACCACAGTCTGTGAGTATGCATCCCAATGCTGCCACCCCCACTTCACCTCTGCCAACCGCAGCCAGTGCCAACTAGCAACAGGTAATTAATTCCAAAATCTATTATTAACCATAAGATAAAACTCATAGAGGCACTTTTTTGTCTTTATTGGTCTAAAAGAGTAAGTTACCAAATAATGAATATAGAATGAAGACATGATCCATTACTAGATACAATTCTCTTGGGTAACATATTTATAAAGTATATAAACCTTTTGTTTGTATCAATCCTCATAAACGTTACATAAAATTCCATATTGTTCTCCCTCAAAATCTTCCTGATTTTTGTTTGTGTATTGTGTTGCAGACTGAAATGCAACACACAAAGCCAAAGCAAATCTCCATCTCCCAGCATGTGTGTGCCAGCATGCCAGTGTTTAGCCATGCTTTACGAGGCAGTGCAACCAATGAAACAGAAAACCTTAAAACAGAAAGAACTATCGTAGTAAGAGTGTGTATTGGCAAGCTTCTGGGCATGTGGTCAGGAAACAGCGAATGATTGAATGTTCTGGATGATGAGGTGATGAAGGCTCAAGCAATAGGTTTAAACATAGTCAAATCCCTTACCTCTGTAGAAATTCTGAAAGGAAACTAAGCCTGAAAAGTGGAAACAGTTCTATGATATTCTGTAGCTTGGCTAAGTCATGCAACATTTATTATTCATAGCTTACTGTAAATTAATGCATGTGTCTAATGTGGATCAGAGACAAATGGGCATGGGCATATTTAAGATTTAATGGCATTGCTAAACTTTACACATGTCAGGCCTTACTGCAATAACAACATAAAGAGAGGTTTGTGTGATTTTTGTGCTGCTTTATCATCATTTATTTAGATATCTAGGCTGTATTTAATTCTCCAGACAATCAGTTATCTTGGGCTTTTATCCCTCTAGTTGCTGATCTTAACTTGTGATGTAGACAGAAACTGGCAACTTTCCACAATGACATATGCATATTATTAAATATAGAGTGGTAGGTTAAATATGTGGAAATTAACAGGCTATAGGTTTGTGGTTTGAAAAACAGAAAAAGTTTGTTTAATAAATCTGGAATTCATTGTGTTTGATGGAGCTGTAAGAATTATAAAGTCATCATTTCTTTCACTTTCACAGTAGATTATTTGCTGGCAGAATTGTATGAAAATGTAACACTGATTTCTTTCCAGCACAGAGTGCAGATTATTTGTTATTGGTTTGATTATTATATTGGTTGATTATACAGAATGACAAATCCCCTGTATTTAATCTCCAGTTTGGTTGACTTCAGCTCGATTTGTTGACATTTCCATAACACATACTGTAATAATCATTAAGAAAGTAGAATAATTACTTTGCCCCTCTTTTCTTGACTATGGAAGAGAATAGTTTGCCCACATCGTTCTTCTTATGGCATTGATAAGACCTTTTTACTAGTGGCTTCATGACCAAGCAGTTGACAGATGACACAATTTAGCTCTTGGTATAATAGACGTGGCTTAAAAAGAGAATGAAACATGAATCTTGAAAGTTAAAATAGTCAAATATATGTCATGTAGAAAATGTATAATAATAAAACAGAATATTTGTTCTGCTGTATGACTTAATGTTTTGTTTTAAATAATAAAGCAAATTAAAATGTCATGGACAAAACACCCATTTGGTTAACAATAACTGCAGTCAGACACGTTCCGTAGCTGTGAAAATAGTTTTTTTGCATTTCTTGACTTGAACAATCTTCTCTAGTTCCCCCAGGTCTGGATACCTTTTTCCAAATAGGAAATTTGGCTCTTTATACAGATATTCAATGGGATCAAATACAGGCACATTGCAGGCTACAGTATAATTTTTCTGATTTTATTTTTGGTTTTAGACATATGAGCATAGTTGGGTTGAATATTTCTCCAAAATTCCATTATAGTATTCTGACTTGCACTGCACTGCCGACTTATAAGGAACTCAGTGCCAGAGTCAGTGAGGCAATTTCATATCACCTATAAGGCTTGTCCAGGATTTACACTAGGGATATTTTTCTCTGCTGTTTTCTTAAAAAACGTAATTTTCATTTCTGTAAACATAGAGATTTACTGAAAAAGCTCTCTTAATGTCTCATCGATCCAAAAATGCCTGGAGCTATGCAACATACACTTAGACAAATGCCAGTCAGGTTTTTTGTGTGTTTCTCCATAAAAAGTAGAATCCTCCTGGCCTTTAATCAACAGAATTCATTTTCCCGACTCAAAGCTGTTGCACCTTGAACTCAAATGTCATTTTGGCTCTGCCTTGAAGTTTTTTCTGGATTCTTTCCTACCATTTGAGGAATCCCTCTATTCAGTCTTGGGTCATTGTTCCTCTTGCAGGCATGTTCAGAAATGTTGGCTACAGTCCTTTGAGCTGTAAAATTCATGATAACATTTGCAAAAGTGAACACAAGAATATTAGTTACTTTGAATACAGGCTCATAGATATTTAGTTGACCCTGCTTGGCTATTAGTCAAGTCAGGCCAAGTAGGCTTTTATTGCCATTTCAACGATATACAATAACAGTGCACAGTAAAACAAAACAACGTAGCATTTAATGTAACAAAGTGCTATATAAAATAAGAGAAATTAACACTAAATGACAAATAAATGAAGTAGAATAACCAGATATATACATAGCACTATGTATAGTGCACGTGTGCAATCATGTTCAAATGACATTTAGTGCAAACACAATACAATAGGGCAATAAAAGAGTGACCGTGCAAAGAAACTGTCTATATAATAATAAATACTGTAAATGCAAACATTTATGGTTTAGCAGTAGTTTTCTCTAACCTGCTCAGATACCCCTTCTGAATGGGCTTCATCAAATGTTCATGTGTCATTGACCTGGTTGGTTCTAGGGGGTTCAAGGATACCATTACTCACCTATTGCATCCTAAATATATAACTATATTCTGTATTACTTATAATCATGTATTTATATCTGTTTAAAAGACATTATATATTCGTTCTGAATAATGTACTCATAAATACATCCTTACAGTGTGTGTTTAGTTATCTATTACAGATTTACATGTATGTGAATGTTACACACAAGTCATGCCAAATAACCGAATAGATTGTCATCTTGGAATCACATTTTTTCCCCCTGCAGAAAGTAAAAGGTGTGAACAGTTATGTAAAATCCTTCTTAGATTGACATTTTCTAAAAAATATTCTGACCTCCTATATTCAAAGCTGACTTGTTGCTAACTGTGTGTCATTTTTTCTAGACTGATGTTGCACTGACTAGTCTCTCATTATGTGTTTGTAAGAATTAAAGTGGGTTTTCAAGGAAGCATATGAACACTGTTTGGTTCCACATCAGTAAAGAAATCAGCAGTGGGTGGAAATGTATTTATTTTGAAATTACAAAGAGTGATGCTGAAGTAAAACTTGCATGTGCTCTGATTTTTTAACATGTAATGAAAAACAGACATAGCTAAAACTTACCACTTCTGCGATACCACTGTTGCTCTTTTGGCTTTGGCTCTGACTTGAACAAAAAGTGAACTCTTGTAATTCAGAATTCTATAAACCTTCTTGAAATATTGGAATAATTTTTCCAGGACCTCTGTTTTTGCAAAGAACATTTTAGTGGGTGTAACGCTTCTAATCATTCATGTTAATGAACCGCAGCCATGATTGGCTGACAAACACGCTTCTGTCTTCCAGTACGCCCTCGCAAATGGAAACAAACTCACCCAGTGGGCTATACTACTTGGCTCAGTCACAAGGGATCATTGTAAATAATTGTTTATATAGCCTGAATGTCTGATGCTAATCAAATTAAGTCATTCAGATTTGTATTTTCTCTTGGAATTCAGTTGCAGGAAGTTGTCCAATGAAAACAATAGTAATACTATACCCCAATATATATATATATATATATATATATAATGTGTGTATATATATATATA
Source organism: Silurus lanzhouensis (assembly GCA_039877035.1). Taxonomy (NCBI): domain Eukaryota; kingdom Metazoa; phylum Chordata; class Actinopteri; order Siluriformes; family Siluridae; genus Silurus; species Silurus lanzhouensis. The sequence continues at coordinate 49,323 of JBCEWE010000541.1, forward strand.
TATATATAAAATGTGTATATATAAGCAGTTTTTACTAACTTAAGTGATGTCAAGCATTCTTGTACCTCATGATCAATTGAATTTCTACTTGGGAACAAGCAAGAATGACAAACATTGGTCTTATAAGTGAGCTTAAATAAGGAAATTCAGGACATGCTGACTCAAATAATATTTTACTGCCAATATATACAGTGTAACTAAAAATAACAACTTGTCCTTTTTGGGATATTCACTAGAACACAATGTGACCGTCTCAGTGCAGTTGCATGTCTAGTCACACAAGTAGCTCTTATCTTTTATATCCTTTAATATTCTGCTTCTAAAGATATTAGTGAAAGCAGAACTTCCCAGCATCAGAGATTGACACATTATTTAATCTTTAATAACTATAATAAATGTAAATTATGATAATAATAAATTAAATGCTGTACTATTTTTAACTAAAATAAAATAAATTATTGTAAAAGACATTTAAACAATTACAACTGTCTAATTTCTGTAACCCCTTACCTACTGCAACATCCTGTTCTTGGCTCATAGGAGTACCCAATGAGGACTTCTTCTGTTGTAGCAAAAGGATTAACAATATTTTGAACTTCAGGTTTTTAAAGATTTCAAAACAAAAGAATAGAAGAGTTCTAAGGTCTGGCCCAATCTGCACCTCCTATGGCATATTCAGCTCTCCTCTTCTTAGAATAATGTGACTTAAGCCATGTCACTGTGATTCCATGCTGTAAAGTGGAACTGGCAGATTCAATTTATTTCAGCAATATTTGCACTTTTAACAATGGAAACTGTTCCAAAGCCGCATTATAGAGATGAAGCAGTTATGAAGTTGGAATGTTTAACTTTAGTGCTTATAAGATTGTTCCTTATAATCCTTTATGCCTAATGAGCAAGCTAGTGGCGACTGTGGAAAGGAAAAACTCCCTGAGATGGCATGAGGAACCTTGAGAGGAACCAGACTCAAAAGGGAACCATCCTCATCTGGGGGGGCACCGAATGTCCGTTCAATATAGTTCCATCATTCTTGAGGTGTACTGTTCAGTGATGGTTGCTTAAATACAGAACTGTTCATGCAAACTGCAGCCCTAAGCCATTGTTGCAGACTGTGAATATTAATTACAGTCGAAATCCTTGAGTTGCTTAGTAACGTAATGGATCTTTACGCTGTTCATGGTCTCCAATTAGCGAGAACTCCATCCAGAGGTAGTGCATCGAGATTGATTCAGTCAGATCCAAATTGAAAAAAGGGACACAGACAGACGGAGCGTAGAGGCGCAGTGAGAGAGAAATAAAGATTATTAAGTATCCTTATTGTTGCAAAAAACATAAAAGACAGTGTTCAGTTTGATCAGAGTATAAGTACGGACTCAGGCAGATTGATTACTTCAGCCTGAGCCCAAAAGTAAATTTGCATATTCCTTATCCCCTATTTCTCATTTACACTCCTTATGTTAGTTCTGCATCAGTGGCATCCCTTTGTGCTGTGGCTGTAGTGCTGTCTAGACCACTGCTTCCTGGCAAAAGCACAATGTGGCCTTCACTGAGTTTATGTGATATCATGCTGTACAACATTAAGTAGCTAAAAGTGTCTCTTTCTTTCTTTTATTTCTTCTCTCTTGCTTTTTGTCAATAGTTTGAAATGAGCTTATAATGATAAGCTCTTTTTAAACTATTGAAAAAAAAATACAAAAAACAGGAGAGTGAGAGACAGAGATAAAGAGAAACTTAAGAAAAACCTTTATTAGAACCATGACCACTTATATTGAAATCCATATGTTTTTTGTATTTTATAGTTTTTTGCCTTGTGAATGTCTTTAATACATCTTAGTGGATTCACACAGTGGTACTCCGTGTGAGATCCTGGGACCCCTAGGGGTTTGTAAAGCCTAGCCATGGAGTCTGTAACAGGTCTTGGTCTATAAATAATGTCTACTTGGACCTTTTGTTGGTGGAACATTCAGGAATAGAAAACTGTATGGCTTTAAAAAATAGACAAAAATAATTACTGTGCACATAATTTCATTATTTAAATAATGCTCATGAAATTAATTTCTAAAACAGTATGTGGAATGTTTTACAGTGAATGTGGGTCTGTAACTACAAAATGGATTTGAGAAACCATAGTTTAAATTAATATCCAACAGACAATATAACAGATTATTTTCTAACGTTATGTTACCTTAAAGAATAAATATTTGAGTACATTCTAAAACAGGAATTTAATATATTAGAAAAAACATATTAAAGCAGGATTCTCCATCTTGTTTTGTTTCCAATGTTATGTACTCATCGGGGTTAAGTGTTAAACTAAATATATTTTATAGTGATTATATTGCCTACTAAATTTTAGCATCCTTTGCACGTAGCTCAGAAATTAAGGAACATTTAAGTAGCTTTTTTCCTGACTTCAACAATAGCACAAAAGACTTTTGTCATGAAGAGAGCTTTTGTTTCATTTGTTCAGCATCATAAAGGCTTGGGTCCCTTTCGGTCACATCTGACAAAGAAGGGAAGGGTGTACTACACTGTGCACCAAAACACAAGACACTCAGAAACTTCTATTTCAGTCCTTTTTATTCTCATATATTTGCATAAGCAAAAAAAGTGAATACAAGAAAGTGAGAAAGCAAGAAAGTGTAGCCCTGGTATACTAACATTTTTATTGCTGAAATTACAATTAAAAATGCATATATATATATATATATATATATATATATATATATATATATATATATATATATATATATGTGTGTGTGTGTGTGTGTGTGTGTGTGTGTGTGTGTGTGTGTGTGTGTGTGTGTGTGTGTGTGTATAAGTAAAAATATTTAAAAATGGTATCCAGAGCATTCCAGAGTTTGGTGGTGCATCAGTATTTATAGTCCATGGGGAAACACTATGCTGTGTGTAAATGCTCCGTGTGTAGTTAAATAATTTGCCTTGATGATTTTTTTGTATTCAAATTACTCGAGTTATTGGAGGATTCGTTTCAACCCTACTCTGGTGTATTAATGGAGGAGGTGGAGTGGCCCATCCCATGTTTCTACTCTTTTATAGCGTCCACTCAGTGGCAGGCCGTGCATTTGGTACCTGGGCCTTCGGTGGGGACTTACCCGACTTAATCAACCTCTAAGTACCACCACTATATCGTTGCGATTATAGAAACCTTTAATACTATACAAAAACACAATATAACAACGCGTGGCATTACAGAGAGAGAGAAATATCACATATGGAGGGTGAATACCATTTTACTAAAGCAAGAAAGTTAAGACAACTACAAATCTCTACACCACAACTGCAACCTTGCCACCTACATCATCTGGAGCAGTTTAGAATCAATATTTGTCTAATAACATGACAAAAACATTCAAAATTTAATTAAATACAACCTACTCACCAGAGATGCAGACTCATAATTTTGCACCGCTCCTCAGAGGCTGTAATCCAGTGGTACTGCTCGTTTTCACTGGTCTGGAAGTGGAGAACAAACCCTTTCCCGAGATTCAGGGTTGGCCGACCTCCTCACGATGTCTAGCTTTTCTTGAAAATTTATTTTTAAATATGTCCGAGACCAAATAAATTTCTCTCCAGCAGAGGTGGCTTTGCTGGCCCTGACTGCCCGCCACTGCGTCCACTAATTTACAAACATCTACTTCTGACTGTAATATTTCATCTTGCCTATTCATCTCCATAACACAAAGTTAGCTTGCCTTCCATCAAGCATTCCTATTTCATTAGTTTACTTCTCTGACATCACCTGTAGATCTTAAACAAAAACAGACTTGATTATCTGATATCTCAGTGTCTGTGTTTTTTTTTTTCCACATATTTCAACTATATAAAAAGAAGCCCACGCAAGAGCAGCTGCACTGAGGCAGCTTTGTTCCAAAGTCAGTCTTCGAACAGTGCTTGTATTGTGCGTTTCTTTTTTTCCATGAGTAAACCCGGCTTGTCAACACAGCCTCCTCTGCCTGCAGGAGACGCGCGGGAAACGAGAACATGGAGGAAAACTGCCGCCCTCGTGTCCGCCACTAAAAAGAAAAGCACATTTATAAAGCTGTTTTTCTTTTCATGAATGAGCGTTGGATGTGCCAGATGTACATGCATTGTCTACAATGGAGTATTTTTTGGTGATGAACTAATTTCCATGTCCAACTTATCCCATTTTGTGTGCCATTTGCTCTGTGCTGTGTTGCCTGAACCTACCAGTTGCTAAGCGTTTCAAAGTACCGTCCCATTCGGCCAATTGAAAGCAAATTAGAGGCCATTTGGGTAGATTGAATTTATCAACCATGTCAAAAGAGGCCGTTGTGTCTTTGTTGGCTTAACAAAAAAGAATAGCTACTATTCTGGTGCAAAGATTGCTTCCATAGTCACTGACTAGCTAATTATCCTGGAACCTCCTACTGGACACAGTGGTCCAGAAATAATTTTGCTATTGAATTCATCCTTCTTGTCTTCGCTACATTTCTTTTTGTGCCTTTAACCATATAATCAGAAAACAAGGTACTAAACTGTCACTTGGGTAGTACCCTAAAAGCACACGTTTGTTTAATAAGGAAGTCTTTTTTGCCTTGAATGTTTATGTGGTGTAACTTTTAAAACTTTGCTGAAAAGGTAAATAATTATCAAAGTCTAAGTATGTACTTCACATAAACATTATATCCACATTGGAAAACAAGTTAAAAAAGAATCATCAATAGTATTAATCAATCATGGGTTTTATAGAACAGTATTTATAGGTCTGTTTACATTTTCTTGGTTTTAATAGTGGCCATAAGGAAGCACACATGAATGTTCACACTGGTGAATTGAATTTTCATTAAGTGCATTGGCTAATAGAATGAAGTCGGATTGCAATAAAGATTTTACTTTGGACATAAAGGTTTATACAGCTGTAAGAACATTTTTTTGTTTGTTTTCCTTTAATTGGAATCTTTAATCGATAGGAACTGATAGTCGAGAACAATATATTTGGTAAGAGCTGTTATTTTAATTAGTATCGTGTGTGTGTAAACAATTTTGCTTATTTAGCCAGTGTTTGTTAATATGTAGTAATAAACTCCTCCTTATTTTATAGTGTTGCTAATGTATCGCCCAATGATATCTTCTTACAGTCTGCTCTGCTTTGATTGCCTTTTTAATTGTCATATCTGTTATTTCATGTCACCTGTTATTTGGCATGTCAATGCTTTTGTCACATAGATTTAATACTATTACTAGTATGTGTGTACTGGAGCATATTTTATTAAGGGCATAAGTTGTTGAGCACAGTGTTGATGGAATTAATTTGGACCACCATCACAGTTATCCTATTGTGATTGGGTATAGCTACTGGCTACCAATTTCTACAAATAAGAGAACAATTACTTGCTTTTGTCCCTTAATAGCACCCTCATTTAATGATGTCTTTTCAAATTTCATTGATCACTCTCCTTTACATTACCATGGCATTTTTCGCAACCCTTATAACAGGCAAACATGAATGAATGAATGTGATTTGAAAGTTGGAGAAACCTCCCAAATAAGGCCTCTGAATGTTTATTTGGCTGAAGTAGGACTTACCCTAAAGCCTGTTTAATAAGAGCTTGCAGCCTACCGTAATGCAGGAGGACTTTTTTCCTTTTCTCAATGTAGTATGCATTGAGAAAGTTGATCAATGTAAGCTTTGTGCCTGGCAACTGGTGTTTCACATTCAGCTAAAGAAAACAGTGCTGTACAGATACCTCACACTCCTTCACTATTTATTCAACGGCTGCTGCCTCAATCTCAACTGTCAGACTTCCTACCCAAATAGTACCCTTCTTAGATGAACAAAACATGCGTATACGCACACTCATGCATGCACGCACACAAGAACTCTTTGACTTTATTCCCCGTTCGTCCACTACTCAAACTGATGTCATGTTGAACCAGATAACAGGATATATTGCATCTAAGGAGGGAAATTATTTTAACCCTAGATCAACCAGTTTACCATTTTTGATCATTTATAATATTGAGATTAAATACATTCTATCAGATATAAGGTAAAACACATATTCTAGGCATTTCATGAATGAGCATAAAATTTATTTATTTATTTATTTATTTTTACAGTGGGGCATTTTGCAATACTGACCCAGTTCCCAATTCCCAACTGTCCTGTTCCATGTAGTTATCCAATATATGTTAATGATAAAACAGTATTGCTCGCAGAAAATCCCTTAATCCTATCCACAGCCATCACCACGACAGGGGAATCTGTTCAATTCTGAAAAAAACATGACTATGAGACTATTTTACTAATTTCCTTTATTATTATTTATAACCTGGTAATGAGGATGGTGTGTGAAAGTGTATGAGTGTGTGTGTGTCTCTGTGTTTCTGTATTGGTGGGGATATAAAGGATATCTGTTTACAGTTCTGTAAATGTCAGAGTGTAGTCAACATCCTCAGTGGGAGTTGAGTTGCAAGCTTGGAAATGGGATAACAGGTTTAGAGCCTGGGAACTAAATCAGCAAAGCACATTCTGAAAGACACAGCACAAGCCACAAAAAAAGTTTATTTGTCATAATTTGTAAAGATCTAGCTTAATTACTCAATTAAGTAGGGGGATACATTTTAACACCTTGAACCTGTCTTTGATTTCCACCCATTCATAGAAAGCTCACAGCCTAAAAAGCAAGGACTGTCAAGTTATAATATAGATTAAAAAAAGTACATAATGCTTATTATACTACATGAGATGAAAAGTAAATACCTAGCTATCATTATGCTTTTGTTGATTTTAGACCAAACACTACCAAAATTTCATTGGCAAATTATACTTTCATGGTCCTATTTTATTGGAACAATAACAATTTCACAATTTACAATTACAACCATTTCACTTATATGGGACAATTTATTGTCATGTTTTTTTTTTTTTTTGGTACAGCTGCATTTATGCCAGAGCTGGCTACTCTTGTGTCTCCCGTATCTCCTCTGATTCACATAACCAGTGCTAATAAAGATAAGAACTAGTTTTTCTTCCATGCAAGCTTTCACTTATTGGAAACCATTAGCTAGCATCATTGGTTTACATGAGTTTGATGGTTTTATAGCAATTACCAACTTGTCAAAAATAATACAAATAGCCTTGCATGTTTGAACACCGGCTAGAACAAGACAGCCAACATATATTGTCAACATGAACTAAATACAGTTTTCTGACATAATCATTAGTCATATCTCATGTATGTATAACTTCTTTGGAACTCCTGGGAAATGCAACTGCAACATTAGTAGGGGGACAAAGTCTCACTGCAGTGATGTTCTGACTCAGCAGGGCATCTGCCTTGTCACACAGTGATGCTGAAAAATTTTCTCCCCTAAACAAGTTCTTCACTTGGCAGTGTTGCATGATTGAAGCTTTAAAACAGCGTGGAGAATGTGTACAGCTTTATCTTGCCTTGGAACTTTAGATGACATGCACCTGGATAAATTAGTCCAAAATGAATCCTTTTAAAAATACCTCAGCCAAAGCATGACATACAGTGCTATATTGTGCATCTCCAAATCTGCATAAACTGGAAAAAAATAAAAGTCTATCTTTGCACAAAAAACACAAAATACCCATTTCAGTTATATTCCATATTCCATATAACTGAATACTACTAAGAAAATAACCTAAAATTAACTATGTTTAAGAGCTGTGTAACCCAAACTCTATGTTCTACCACAATATCACTGAACAACTGCCTCAATAGCAACACGTAGAAATAATCTACCAATTATATTTTTCCTGAGTGCTATCCAAAGTACACCCCAGAGTACCCCTTTGGGACAGGGATGCAGTGGCTTTTGTGGATGGGAAAATCTGAATAAAAAAAACAATGGAATCAAAATAGTCTCCAAGGTACAAAAAGAGCCTGAAAAAAGTAGCCTGAAAAAGCAATGAAGTGAATAATTGTGTGAGGTCAAAATCTCTGTTTGAATGGGGTTTGACTGGGTTTATGTTGTAACTGAATAACCCACCATGCTTTTTTTTAATGGAAATAAACAAGTACACAGCTTCCTGTAAGAACAGGAAGTACAGAGATCAGTGCATGTGTTAGTGTTCTCACGCTCAGGTGACCAGGAACACATAAAGCTGTCAGTGCAAAACTACTGATACACACACTGCTGCCAAGAAAGTCTCTGATCTCTGCCTCTCTTTCTGAAAACCACTGTAATGGGGTCAGTTGTGCTTCTAATAAGTACGTTTTTATTATTTATTACTGCAAATAGATGTGCTTTTTTAGTGTACAATCACAAAACTTATTATTATTATTATAATTATTATTATTATTATTATTAGTAGTAGTAGTAGTAGTAGTAGTAGTTAACATTTCACTCTATCTGTCTTTCACTTATTCCCTTACTCTCTTTTTTTTCAGTGGAGCTGAAGTGTGCTGCAATCACCTGCCCAACTCTAGCTGTGCCCAAGTGCCCTCTTGACTCTGTGCTGACCCATAGCTACCTCCCCCCTGGCATCTGCTGCTATAATTTATCACTACAGTGCACCTGTGCTCAATGCCCACCCCATCAAATATGTCCCAGTGGCCACAAAACTGTGATCATCAGTGAGGCTACAGGAGCACCAGGCAACTGCTGTCACTCTTACACATGCGAGAAAGGTAAAATCCCCAGAAAAAAAGGCAAATGAAAAGGTTTTTTTGGTGTTCAATTTAAGGCAACTGCTAAACTGTTTGGTGTAATGCTAAAAAAGCAGTAATAACTGAAACATAAATTCCAAAGCAGTTAGAACAATATCAGACATTCATCATTAAAACTCACAACAATTAGAAAAATCACAACAATTAGAAAAAACATGAATAAGACTGATAGAAAAAAAAAAACCAGAACAGGACATATATCAGTTTCATATCATTTCAATGAGAAGTACAATTGGTTTGTAGCCATTTTTAATAATTAATTATTGTAAAGAATGAAAGTATTATTGAAAAGAAATCACCTTGATAAAGTTGTCTTTTTATATATATATATATTAAAGTAAAAATGTGTTCTTGGTAATGAAGTTTGTTTAACATATATACTGACCGAGCACTTCATTAGAAACAAAACAGTAATACTGGGTAATACAGTAATAAGGTCTCTCTTTGCTCTCAAAACAGCCTCAATTAGTCATGGCATGGATTCCACAAGATGTTGGGAACATTCCTTTTGAGTTTCTGTTCTGTATTTAGAATGATCACATGATTGCATTTCCATGCTGCAAATCTCCTTTTCGACTTCATTTCAAAGGTTTTTTTTATTAAATTTAAATACAGTTATTGGAAAGGGCACTGAAGAACACTGAACTCATTGCCATCTTCATGAAACTAGATAGACATGTCTTTTGTTTTGTGACATGGTGCTTTATAATGCTGAAAATAACCATTAGACAAAGGGTAAAATGTGCCCATGAAGGAACGCACATTGTCTGCAACAATACTTAAATAGGCTGTAGCAATCAAGCACTGATTGGTTGGTATTAATGTGCCCAAATTGTGCCAATAAATCATTCTCCGGACCATTATACCATTTGAACCAGCCTGAACAATCGGTTGACACAAGAAGATTTGGTTCCCTGGATTTCCGGTTGATAAATGCTGACCCAGAAGAAACTGAGATGCATCAGACCAGGCTGTGTGTTTTCCAATCTTTAAGTGTCCAGTTTTGAAGAACCTGTTCTTACAGTGTCAACTTTCTGTTCTTGGCTGACAGAAGTGGAATCCAACCTGGTCTTCTGCTACTGTAGCCTTTCTGTCAGCCTAAACCAGTCTGGTCATTTTTTATTGACCTCTCTCATCAACAGTGCATTCTGTCCACTTATCTGTCACTCTGTGAGTGTTTTTTTACTTGCACCATTATGAGTAAACTCTAGAGTCAGTTGTCTGTGGAAATCCCAGATCAGCAGTTGTAGAAATTCTCAAAACCGCCTGTCTGGCACCAATAATCAGTCAATGGTCAAATTTACTGTGATCACATTTTTCCCCATTCTGATGGTTGAACTGAATATTACTGACCCATATCTGCATGATTTTATGTTTTCCACTGCTGCCACACTGTTAGCTGATTAAATAGTTGTACATGTGTTCCCAATAAAGTGGTATATATTAATGCTACAATAGAGCTGGACTTGGTGTTAATCATCAGTTTATCTATACTACGAAGTCTTTCATGGATTAATAAACAAAATCTATTATATTGTATACACTCATGTGAAAATAAAAGCACATCCTTTTTTAACTCAATGGTTTTAGTATTAGGCCATATTTATAAAGCCTAAATAGAACAAAGAAAGTAGGTAAAAATGGAAGAAAAAAAACTTGTAAAACTAGTATTTTATTCATTCTTTATTGCTTCTATAGGATTTAAGTCTACAGTAAGTAGCAGCCAGTTGCTGTTAATTAAATAGCCTTGAGTGACCACCCTTATAAAAGCCCATGTTTTAGCAGTTTGCTGGTCTGGAGCATTGATCATAGTGAAGCAATTGTTGCTGCCCCTCAATCTGGGAAGATTTCCATTTTTTCACTTCATCATTCAGGTTTTCACTTATGAATAATGTTCAAGACAGCCAATCTTTCCAGAAGTGGACCTTTCTGCAAATTCACCCCAAGGTCAGACTATGCAATGCTCAGTGAAATTGCAAAGGTGTTGCAAGGTTAAAGCCTCTTCTCTCTAAAAATAACACTTTGCAAGCATGGCTTAGGTTTGCAAAGTTACATTTGAACAAATGCCTGCAAATCTCAATGAACTGAAGTAATACTGTAAAGAGTGATTCCAAAATTAATTCAATTCATTTTTATTTGTATAGCGCTTTTAACAATGAACATTGTCTCAAAGCAGCTTTATACAGATAATGTGGTGATAAAAAATGAATATGTTCTTAATAAGTAAGTTTGTCCCTGATGAGCAAGCCGGTGGCGACTGTGGCAAGGAAAAACGTTCCTAGATGGCAAAGGAAGAAACCTTGAGAGGAACCAGACTCAAGAGGGAACCCATCTTCGTCTGGGTTGCACCGAATGTCCATTTATTGCAGATATACGATGTTGCGCAGTACAGTGATGTGATCAGAAGTGGACTGTAGTCCTGAGTCAGTGTAGACTGTCCAATGTCCAAATCCATCCTTAAAGCTCCCGTTCTTACTCCAGAATTTCATGGAACCACCCAAGGCATTAAGAAACCGTCCCCAGCTGCACAAAGTGACCTCCAAATGAAAGAACACTATCCAGAGGCAGGCCTGGATGATGAAGTGGGAAGATCCATGGAGGGAAGAGGGGCAGGAACAGTGGTCACTGGAACCTCGGGAGCATGTTTAACTCGACCGAAAGAGAGAGAGAGAGCAAGAGAGAGAGCGAGAGAGAGGGAGAGAGAAAGAGAGAGAGAGAGAAGGGGTGACCGGAAGAGAAGAAAATGGATTATTATGTCCTTATTGTTGTATCAAAATTAATGTCACTGTGCAGTTGGGACTCCGGCAAGACTCGCTATGGCAGCATAACTAAAAGCGAGAACCAGAAGGTAACACAAACATGAAGGATCTCTGGGATAAGAGACGACCCACCACACCACCGTCAACAAACCTGAGTGAACGTGTGAGAGTGAGGGGACGACAGCATACAAATATCCCAGTTCACCAAACAATCTATATCCATGCTCCCTCCAGATCTGCGCCTTTATCTAAGAAAAATCTACTGATAAAACACTTGACTAAATAAATACGTTTTCAACCTCAACTTGAACCCTTAGACTGTGTCTGAGTCCCGAACACTGATTGGAAGGCTGTTCCATAACTGTGGGGCTTTATAAGAGAAAGATTGTTGTAGTCTTCATTATTTGAGGTACCAACAAATAGCCTGCACCTTTTGATCTAAGTAGGCATGGAGGATCATACCGGTACAGAAGTTCCCTCAGATACTGCAGCAGTATTTTATAATCAGTGAAAGATTTGATTGGGTGCAGTGTAGACTGTTTAAAACAGGGGTGATGTGGTCATATTTCCTAGATCTAGTGAGGACTCTTGCTGCTGCATTCTGAACTAACTGAAGCTTATTTATGCACTTTCTCTAACACCCAGACAGTAAAGCGTTACAGTAGTCTAATCTAGAAGTAACAAAAGCATGAACTAGTTTTTCTGCATCCTGTAATGACATCATATTTCTAATTTTAGCAATATTTCTAAGGTGAAAGAAGACAATCCTGGTAATATTATTCATGTGAGCCTTAAAGGAAAGACTAGGGTACACACTGAAACAGAAACACCATCCAAAGATGCTACGTAATCGGAAAGTTTGCTTTTAGTAAAATTTCTACCCAATAATCTGAAAGACTTTATGTATTTTACATAACTGTATTTACAATATGTAAATACAACAAAAGGTTATTTTGACAGCTAAATGAAATATTCCTCTGACTCTGCATTGGTAAACACAACAGGGGCTCAGGACTCAGGAAATCTGTTGAATCCTAGTATAACCAAATTACATATTTCCGTTTCTGACATGCACTTAAGTTTGAGTGATACATATTTGATACTAAAAGGTGTGCAAAGCATTGACATGGCAATCACAGTTTGGGCCCTGTGCGTGTCTGATCAGCGAATGTTTCAGATATTTGTGATATGAAATATGCTTTTGAATAAAAAAACATGACATTTAATGTAAAAACAAAAGACTTTATTACATAATGGAAAGTATGCAATCAATACTTATGAAATCAGAAAGTTATAGCGACCCACAGTGAGCTGTACTTATTCATTTATCTAAACATTTTTACCAGATTTTAAAAGCCTTCCCTAAAGCCGATTTACTCTATATTCATGTATATGGTTATAAATCACTAGGAAATGACCATGCACTTTCAAAGCACGGTTGATTTACACCCACAGAACTCCATAAAAGGCAAAGCTCACAGAAAAGCTCACAGCTGAAAACCACAAAATGATTAAACAGCGGAAGCATTCAAATTAGTGTCCTGCACTAAATCTTTCACTTATGCCATTTTTTTGTCTTTTTTTGAATGGCTAGTTTCAGTTTTGGATTGGTTTCTTTCAAGTCAGTAATATAAAATGATGTAAACAGCTAAATAGAAATAATTACACTATTTAACCTTCGCAATATAATCCGCAGGCATTCATTGCCAGCTATGCAGTACGAACCCTATCAGGCAGTGCTTGCATTAGTGAGGCTCTATCTGTGTACATTTATACAAACTATAGAGGATACAAATGTTTTTTCAAACTTGATTTTACAAATAAATTTCCACTCTGATAAATGAGGCTTATTGAGAGCATGTTTGAGGGGACTTCACTCACACAGTGTGTACTTTGTGCCAGCTTTAAATATTCCTTGTTTTACCAACAGTCTAAAGTCCCATTCTGGCCTCTTGGCCCAGCTGTAAATGTGTGCCATGTTGTGGAACTAATGTACTTAGTGAGGAAGCCGGGTGAACAGAAGGAAAGCGCTTAGGCTACCAGTCTCGCTACGAATGGGAGAATGGAGTCTGGCTTTGCTTGTCTGCTCACAGACACATCCAAGTGGGGAAGTGCAGGGGGTTCAACAGTTCATTGAGAGGAATCTGTACAGGCATGTGTTCTGTGTGTCTGGGAAAGTTACTAAGATACTAAGGGATATAAGGGGTGTGATAAAGAGTGTAAGAGCGTGTGTGTGTGTGTGTCTGTGTGTGTGCGTGCAGACAGCAGGGTTGTAAGTATAGCAGTGGGAGTGGGAGATTCAATATTTGGATAAAAAATTACCAGGAGGAACATGCCCTTTTTGGTGCCATCTGTCCAATATTCATTGTCTGACCTGCATCTCTCATCACAAAGAGAGACAGGGAGAATGAGCTCTGAAAGAGAATATTAGTTTGGTACTTAGAATATTAATAATTTATAGGCAGATGCACTTGTACTGCACATAAATGCTATTTGGCTGGTTTCTCCTGGTTGCCTTTTAGGATAGTGGACTTTAGATGACTCATTCAGAATGTGATTCAGTTGTGTTTTGGTAATAAATTACATGTGTGTCTAAAAGCATTGGCACTGCACTGTACTTCAACTTTGCTGGAGAAGATATGCAACAGCAATATTAAGTCAAATCCAGATAAACTAGGCCTCTATAACACAAAGTTTATTTCACACAGCAAATCAAATTTATGAGTATTTTTGACATACAGTATTTATATTTTTTACCTTTTCACATTTTCTCAGTACATTTCCTGTTACCTTGCGGTATAAAAAGTAATCCACTCACTGTCAATAATCTCCAAAACAATTTCAAAAACTAAATAGTTTATAGAACCTCATGAGAGCATAAAACAACAAGCACTAAGTGTTTGGAATAGAGGGAAACATGTGTTGTGGTCAGATGATAATGAAATCATGTCCATTGCCGTTGTATCATTGATCATTATAGCTATTGTTTGAGAAAGTCTGGCAAGGATTGATGGTGTCCTGAATTACAGTGTAATGAGTTAGTAAATGAGGCAGGATGTAAATGTGTAAATTCAGCATGTTGTTTATTTGAGCATGTCCTAAAGCAATTTATAATCAGACGAGAGAAAACTGGCGAAGGTCAGGCCATACTGAGAGCATAGAAAAACAGGTTGAAAAAGCAGACCCAGACACTTGCGTAGATAAGACTTCACAATTAGACGAAGAAACATGATGGTATAAAAATTAATTATAGGATTACCATTAGACAGTAGGACACAATTGGGAAACACATAAATGACAGGATATAGGTGAACACAAGACCAGAACCACAACAAAAATACATGAAGTGAACTTAAAACCAAATAAGTAAGCACTGCTATGATGGAATTCATATTATGATTTTAGGATATTTTAGACCCATTTTATTGTAACCTGCTTTTCAGGAGCATAAGCTTTAGTGGTACATAGAGCTTTCACCAACATGCTTGCAACATGTTTCTGATTAATTTAAAAATAACTTTAAATTGTTAGAAATCAAATCAATATTACTCAAAGAAAAAATAAAAAAAACACATGCTTTTTATTTATACAGGTATTGTTACTGTTTGGCCCCATTACCAGCAACCAATCTGAGGATGGAAAAATGCTGACGCTATTCTGAGACGATGTTGAAAAATCTGATTGGTTAAAGAAACAGACCCATTGCTAATATAGTCTAAGGTACATCGGCTAGCACTTCTAATTGTAAAGGCCCTGGGCTGATTAGATTGACATGGCAGCTGATAGATTTTTTGTCCAATCAGATTTCAGCCTCTAACATCCACATACACGTACTGGAAGCAGTGCAGCCAAGAGAAACACTACGAAATGAAGAGAATAAACTGTTGGGAATAAATTAATACAATTTCATGAAACAAATATTAGAATTTTGGTTGTAAATGTAGGTCAGTTCTTTTGATGGTGTTTAGGCCAGCAGAGAAGGCCTTGCTGGCCCTGATGGCCCACCACTGATATATATACTGATATATCACTGATATATCACTTCTTTGTAAATGACTTCTTTGAAACTCTGGCATTATATTAAGGTAATCAGTAAATGAAAGAAAATGTTGCTGTAAAATAATTTGTCTGCTCCACTTTGCTTTGTCTTGCTTCAGCAGTTTCCCCCATGTGTGTGCACAATGGGACAGAGCTTGCCGAGGGTGAGGTGTACCACATGGACTCCTGCTTGCTGTGTCAGTGTCGTGGAGGCATCTCATTCTGCTCCAAGGCGGAGTGTGCTGAGCTGGAGTGCGATAACTTTTATATCCCAGAGGGTGAATGCTGCCCTGTCTGTACAGGTAAACTACATTTTCACACTAATATTATTTCTTGTTTATTTTGTTTATCTTTATTATTAATTTAAAGTCAGTTACAGTAACACAGTGCTAGTTACATGCCACTGAAAATATGTTTTTACCAAATATTGATTTAAAATGTAGAAAAGTTCATATTTGAAAAATATCTTAAATTGTCTATGGTCTCTGCCTGTGTATGTCACACTTGCCATTTGTAGGATCATAGCATTATGACTCAGATGCATTGTATTTCTTGAGGCAGCAAATGTCTGACTTCATGAATGGGTGTATGAAAGCTGGTTTCCATTAAATGCTTCAAGTGTGGCCTGAATATGAGGAGCATGAATCTTTTCACTTGAGGCATTCATACTTCATAGAAGGATTTATACCTAAGCAACATCTAGTCTAAATACAAAGCTACGCCATAGTCATTAACATGTTAAGTATAAATATTCATGGCCCAGAGAGAAAGAGATAAATAATGCTTCAGTCATGAAAAGAAGAACAGAACAGTGTCAACTATTTGAAATTCAAGAATTATAGGTTACACAAACAACTAGATTGCAGTTGGGAAAACATTAAAATATTATAAACCCTAATCAGTTTGTCCTTTTGGCAGATTTATTGCAAAATCATACAACAGGTTGCCTTTTTTGGGGAAAAAAAATCCATGTAGAAATCCTTTAGGAAGCTGAAAATCCAGTAAACTCTTTACAAATTTAGCTTTACATTTTTGACAATTTTTTTATTTATATGAAATATATATTTATACAATGGAACCTCGGGTTACGAACGCCCCGGCATACGTATAATTCAGGTTACGAATTCCAGTTTGTCAAAATTTTTGCCCCTGGTTACGAACAAAATTTCGGCATACAAACGGCACGCCAAAACATCGCTTTCAAGTTGGTTATTTTCGTATCGCCACCTAGCAAAGTGAATCTAAAAAGAGAAGTGATGACAATGATTCATGTGACAGTCTGCCCGATATCATAATGGAAGGAGATTCTCCTTCCAAACAATAACTCCCCCTCCTCCCCCTTCTACGAACGTCGTCTCCATCATGCCAGCAGCGAGTCTTCTCAAAGGTAAAGTGCCCAGTAATGATAATGTTTTCCTCTCTTATATGTTTTTATTTGGTATGATTTCAATATAACGTTAAAAGTAAGTAATATTAGTGAATATTGGCTTTATTTTTATTTTTAAAGTAATATGTTTGGTTGTCCAGACCGAATTACCGAAGTTTCTGTTAATTCCTTTGGGGAAATTCGTATCGGAATACGAACTTTTCAGGTTAAGAGTAAAGTTCCGGAACAAATTAAATTCGTAACCCGAGGTTCCACTGTATATTTGTATTCATTCTTGTATTAATCCATATTTTAGGGCTGTCAAAATAAACACATTAATAGCGCGTTAATGCAAATTAATTTTAAAGCATATATGTTTGACTATTATTATTAAAAATATAACTAAAAGGTCAGAAAAGGTCATTAATTAAGATAAACATTACTAAGATCGCTAAAGCAATTAGCAAACTATGAAAAATGATATCATATAGCTTGTTTGTTTTATTTTTGTTAAATGTAATCAGTCACATCAAGAAGGAACAGTAAGATTCACTTATAAGAAAACAATAACCAAACCACTGAGAAGTATTTATTTATGCATAGGATTTCTTAAAAACACTCAGTTTTTGCAAAGGACTAATAATTGTTATTTTAAACTAAGTTTATTACTCTTTTTTAACTCTATTTTTTTAGTATGTATTTCATGCCTAATTGCCTAATTTGTGGACGTTACTGGAATTTGCCCCCACCCCTTCGTGTGGACTATAAGTATAAGTATAACTATAAGTAGCTTAGCAGTGCATATAGCTTACACAAAAAGAGAAGACAGAGTAGTTTTTACTTGTTTCTGAGTTCAGCAGACATCAGAGGATGGATTGGGAGTTATGAGAGGTCAGTTCAAGAGAGCCACCTGGAATTTAAAGCGCTCTACAATGAGAGAATGCTTTCATCTCAGGGCTGTTCAGCTACAGCCTGTTTTACACAGTGGAAAGGTTTTAATGAGACCTTCACTATAAAAATAAAGTAAAGGAGCACTTCGCTTAGAAAGCCCAGAACCCAACTCAGAAAACAGGATTTACAGACAGACTTGAATTTCTTTTAATCTTAGTTGATTAGTGTTAAGGATTGTTTTCTGCCCTTGCAGCAGCTATGTTCATTTTGAAGTGAGTTGGATAAAAAGTACCCAAGTTACCCAAGTTGAACCACTTAAATTGAAAGTTGAATTGGATCTATAATTTACATTAAAACATCATGAAATCTTAAAACATTCAAGCAACTGAAGGCCCCTAGCAAGTTAGTCTAGTATTCTCTTCTTCATAAACCTTTGTTATGCTATCTATCTTACTGGCTTCTAGTACTTTAATACATCATTAAAACTTCTAGATGTGCTTCATGGTTTTAAAGTACATGTGAAAATCACTAGTTTAGAGCTTAACACCACCCTGTCCTGCGTGTTTTATTTTATTTTATTTTATCTGAATGCTTATTAGCTCTAATGTAATGATAATAATTCGCCAAACAATCTTTAACAAAGTTTTACTGTGCATTACCACAGCTAAAAAATTAATTACTGGTATCCAGTTATATACTAATATATACTTACTGGCTTCACATGTAATATTTTAATTGAAACAAATACTGATACTGGGTAGGACTGCCTGTTTTCACTCAGTTCTAAATAAAACAGATTCCACAAGGTGTTGGAAGTGTTCCTTTTGAACAGTCAGATTTATGTTTACAAGATTGCATTACATAATTGCTGCACATTCAGCCACTGCACATTCATGGTATAAATCTCCATTTCTAATTCATCCCAAATGTGCAATAATGAATTCAGATCTAGTGACTTGGGAGGCCGCTGGGGTACACCAAACATGGTCTTGTTATTAGGACATGTGTGAGACAACTTTGAGGTGCATTATCATGCTGAAAGTAGTCATAATAAGAAGCAACGCATGTGGCCAGACAATGTTTATTTAGGTATAATTACCCATTAATACCTCGATCCAAAACAGGCCAAATATTTGATGTGGATAATTTAATGAATGTACAAATGAACAGATGTTCTTAATAAAGTGTCCAGCGATGCATCATAAAGAATAAAACGTAATGCATACAAAGCCATAATTAAACGATAGTAAATGTTCCTTTAAAAAGACTATATTGCAAGTGAAACTATAATCTGTTTCATAATCTTAAAACAAAATGGTTGATTGTGGTGAGAATTCCCACTCAAAGGTATATATCAAAATATTATTTCATTTGATAGATAGATGGCTGCAATCACAAAAAGGGAAAATGTACATGAACTATTAGTTTTAACTGCACACAAGCTCATGTGACTGTCTTCTGCTATTAAATAATATTAAACCTAACAGGTAACTGCAAAATGTAACACCTCCACAAAGCCACCTTAATTGCAAACAGTACCAGAAGCAATTACCTGCATTTTTAGGAATGCTGCCAACATTACCTAGACATTTCCACCAGGCCGTATGTAAACTGTTAGCAGAACATGGCAAAAGCTCAGGAAGCTTTCAAACATATGACTTTGTTTTCAGTCTGTTCCCAGCTTGCACTGTTGTGAATGTAGGTATAATGCTGTTCAACGTTGTTTCTTAATTCCGTAACACCCATGAAGATCTTGAGATCTTGACTGTCAAAGGACAAGGTACAAGTGTGTTAGTGGTTATATTAACCCCTGACACAGACCAAGAATGGAGACTGAACATACTTTAGCTATATTACCCTCAGGACATATACATTATAAGCAAAAGTATGTGGACATCCCACATAACAACATTATCAATGTGTTGAACATCCCTTTCTAAAACCATTGGCATTCATATAGAATTGCCTTCGCAACTATAACAGCCTTCAGTCTGGAAAGGATTTCTGCAGCATTGTAAAGTGTGTTTATTGGAATTTCTGTCTATTTAGTTAAAAAAAAACATTTGTGAGGTCAGGCACTGATATAGGAAAGTTTGGCTTGGAATCAGGGTTCCAAAAGTTCAGTTCAAGTTCACTGGTGTTAAGGTCATGGCTTTGTGTAGGCTGCTGGAGCTTATCCACAACAAACTCATTAAATCGTATATATGAACCTTGCATTATGCATTGTCATGCTGAAACAGGAAAGGGTCTTCTCCAAACTGATGCAACAAATTTGGAAGCATACAATTTTCTGAAATGACTTTTAGGCTGTAGTATTACTGGAGCTAAGAGGTCTAGCAGTACACCCCAAAACATCCCTAAGCCATTATCCCTCCTCCATCCAACTTTACTGTTGGCATTGTGCATTCCAGCAGATATCATTTTCCTGGAATTCATCAAAGGCAGATTTGTCCATCAGACTGGCAGACAGTGAAGCTTGATTAATCACTCCACAGAGCATGTTTCCAACACTCCAAGCTGATGCTTGGCATAGTGATCTTAAGCTTAAGAACAGCTTTTCAACTATGAAAACATTTTATGAAGCTTCCAAAACAGTTCTATATGCCAATATTGTGCTCAGAGGCAGATCTCTGTAGTAAATGATGCAATAGAAGATAGGATTGTTAAACTGTATTCACTTTATGGCACTTATGGTTGATTAGGCAAAGCTAGCAGAACAGAAAGTTCATGAACATACAATCACAGCATCATGTTTAAAGTTGAAAGAGCTTATAGACCCATATCTAGATTGCATAGCAGTGTTTTTTATTTTATGCATTGGATGTGGTTGAAATGCCTGATCTCAATAATTAGAGGGACTGTCCCTATAGTGTATATTAGCAATGTTTATCATTTTTCGATCGGGGGACAAAAACTACTTTACCCCAAAAGCCCCAGTGT